>OX101738.1:2025260-2226800 GCA_944452665.1 Stenoptilia bipunctidactyla | reverse complement strand
AGCTACGTCCTGAAGGGAACAGTATACCAATGAAATGTCAAATATTTAATTAAACGTGCAAATCAAAAACTATTATAACAATTCATATAAAACAAATACATAGGAATTCAGTAAACAATATACGTTATTGAAATCATTATGAAATTGGAAGTAATTAATTATAAGTATAGAATAAAAAATCAATGAATACGTGAATGTCAAAATTATAAAATTGTATGAAAAGGTCCTAAGATAGAAGATAATAATAATAAATAAGAATACCAATATAATGTCAAAATATTTAATTAGACGTGCAAATGAAATATTAATAATTAATATAATAAATTTTATAATTATACAATATAGAATACAAAATGAATGCGTGAATGTCAAAATTATTAAATTGTATGAAAATATATATGTTTCCGCTATCCTACGTGCTTATTTTCTGAATATTTAAAAAATGAGATTTAATTTTAGCTTTAAAGGTATTTTTTGTATTGGACATTCTTATTGGCGGAGGTATATCATTCCAACACTTAGTCGCATTGTAGCGGAAACTACCCGTGAATGCCGCAGTCCGGTGATGTTGCATGCTTAGCGGCGGTCTTGCTGATCTTGGTTCACGCTTATATATATTATAGAATTGTGGAAACTTCAGTTTTGAGTGCAAATATTCAGGATTTTTAAAATTAATCACATCAAACATCAAAGAGGAAAGATGGAGTTGTCTGCGCAATTTCATATTGAGAATAGAGGCTCTATTCAAAAAAGGTGTAATGCGACTTCTTGGAGGTACATCATAGATAAACCTGCAACAAGCGTTCTGCACACGTTGAATTAGACGACTAGTCCTGCTTAATAATCTAGGTCCGTATACAAGGTCTGCGTAGTTGAGACGAGACAGTATTAAAGCTTCACACACTCTAATTCTTACCTCTTCTGAAAGCAGATTGCGAATTCGGTACAGGACTTTTAGTCTGTAGAAGCAATTCCTTACAAGGCCCTCCACGTGTGCTTCAAATCTTAATGTATTGTCCATCAGAATGCCTAAGTTTTTAACCTCATCAACCTCAGTGATATTCTGACTGCGAATAACTACTCTCGGACATTGATTTTTAATTTGCACTATAAGTGATTTGGAGCCTAATACAGTGAACTTAGATTTAGTTGGATTCAATAGAAGACTGTTTCTATCAGACCAATCTGCAATTCTAGACAAGTCCTTATTCATCATTTGGACCGATTCTAATATTTTGTCCGGTGCTTCCGAAATATATAACTGTACGTCGTCTGCGTACATATGAAACATGCAGTGTTTGATTTCATTTGCTAAATCAGCACTATAAATGATGAATAGGAGTGGTCCCAGTATAGAACCTTGGGGAACGCCACGACTCACTGATTTAGGATCAGACAGAACAAACGTACCATCAGGCTTTTTAAGTTTTACGGATTGACTTCGGCCAACTAAATAGCTTCCAAACCATTTCAGTGCAATTTCGTCAACGCCATAGTGTTTCAATTTAGAAAGGAGAAGGGAGACGTCAATGCTGTCAAATGCGCGGGAAAAATCAAGCAGTGCCAAGATAGTTCCTTGTCCCATATCCTGCTTCGCCAGCATCGTATCCACAACATCCAGCAGTGCAGTAACAGTACCACGACCCTTTCTGAAGCCCGACTGAAGGGGAGGAAGTATATTGTTCCTTTCAACGTGACCAAGAAGTTGATGATATATTGCTAATTCTAGAACTTTAGACATGAAAGGAAGCACACTTATGGGTCTCAGATCTTTTAACTCATTCGGATTTTCTGACTTAGGTAACGGTGTAACCAATGCTTGCTTCCATGCATTGGGCACAGCAGAAGTACGGATGGACTCATTAACTATAAACGTAATTATTGGTAGTGTAGTGGGAATCGTGAGAATCACCATGTCTTTGCTTATCCCGTCAGAGCCAATAGCATTTGACTTAATTGACATAATGTACTTGTATATATTTTCATCAGAAACTGTGTGCAAGGAGAAGTTTTTGTCTGAGAAATACGATGTTGCAAATTTCTTCCCTTCTAAAACTAGTTTATGTTTATCACCTTCAGGAAGGTTTAAGAAATGATCATTCATTAAGTTCGGATCATTGAAACAACTCGGAAGGCAGTCATTTTTACTAGGATCAATCAGCACTTTTTCCTTCAGATTTTTCCAGAATTTTGAATTGTTTTTCAAATTTGAATTAATGTAATGATTGAAGTAGGCACGTTTTTCAGACAAAACGCTTTTCTCTACAAGTTTTTTTAAGTCGTTGTAATAGTTTTTATTCGCGGTTTTCTTTGCCCGAGCTTCATTGCGCAGTTTCATCATGAGCCTTATATTGTCTGTGATCCAAGGCAAGGAACCGTGACACTTAATCCGTATGCTTTTAAGTGGAGCGTGTTTATTAAACAGTTCCAAGAGCATATGATTAAATTTCGATAACATTGCATCGATAGTCGGTTCTCTGGTTACTTTCTCCCAGTCCATAGAATTTAAGTCATGAAGAAAAACTTGCATATCTATGTTCTGTAAAGCCCTATAAGTAAAGATTTTGGGTGGCAATTTTAATTTATTCACAGCCAACGTAACATTAACCATGTGATGACCGTACGCACTGTTTACATTATTTACTGTAACGTCCCGAACTGGACAGTTAGTGCATACTAAGTCTATCAATGTTTTTGATTCAGGGGTGAAATGAGTAGGTTTTGTGACATACTGTTGCAAATCTATATAATGTAAAAACTATTTCATTCCACACCATGCGGTGTTTAAGGCTGGAAAAATTAGAGTAGTTTTTGATGGCTCCGCGCCCACGTCTAACGGAGTTTCTCTCAATCAGTGCTTACATTCGGGTCCAAAACTTCATCGTGACATAGGTGAGATCCTGACAAACTTCCGCCGGCATAAAGTCGTCTTTGTTACAGATATTAAGATGATGTTTCGTTCTACGATAATTCATCCAGCTGATCGCCAATATCAGCTGATCCTCTGGCGTGAGAACGAAAACAGTCAAATTACGGTTTTTGAGTTAAATACTAATACTTATGGACTTAGGTCCAGTCCTTTTATTGCAATGCGTGCTCTATTAGAATTGGCAGATCGTGAACGAGTGCGATTTCCTAGAGCCGCTGCTGTTTTGAGCACTGACATATTTGTCGATGATATTTGTTCAGGTGCTGCCACTGAGGAAGATGCGCTGGTGCTACGTGATGAGCTGATAGGAATTATGCAGGCAGGTGGCTACGAATTAAGAAAGTGGCTGTCTAACTCAGAGGCTGTTCTTGCTGGTCTGCCTGAGGAGCATCAGCAGGATCCTTATATTTTCGAGAACGTGGACAATCCTGACGCCGTCGCAGTGCTGGGCGTTCAGTATCAACCAATACCTGATGTCTTCACATTTAAGGTTCAAGATTTAGACATAATGCAAACATGGACAAAGCGTTTAGTACTTTCGACTGTGGCAAGGATATTCGATCCCAATGGGTGGTTGACTCCAGTCGTATTTTGGGCAAAGTGCTTTCTGCAAAAGCTTTGGTTGGAAGGATTGTCATGGGACGCACCTTTAATTGGTGACTTGTTGTGTGCTTGGGTTAGGTTTGTAACATCACTTTCTGACATCCAATTCGTTAAAATCAGAAGATCTTTTTTACCAGAGGGTAAATGTAAGGTTGATCTTCATGGATTTTGTGACGCCTCTGAATGCGGTTATGCAGCGGCAGTTTATATTCGTACTGTTGACAGCGCAGGTATTGTGTCAGTCCAGCTTGTTATGGCAAAGAGCAAGGTTGCACCGGTTAGGACGCGTTTGACCATACCAAAATTAGAGTTGTCAGGAGCTGCTCTCTTGACTCGCCTCCTAAATCACTTGGTAGAAACCTTGGGTCAGAAGGTCGACATTAAGAATGTATTTGCGTGGACAGACAGCCAGATTGTTTTGTCTTGGTTACAGACTTCTGTCTATGCCTTGGAAGTATTTGTCGCAAATCGAGTTTCTCAAATCCAGTAGTCAAAAGCAGCGTTAGAATGGAGACATGTGCCGGGAGAAATAAATCCTGCAGACTGTGCGTCACGTGGCTGCGAGGCTCCCGTTTTGTTAAATCATAATTTGTGGTGGGGCCCAGAGTGGCTGTTCCAGTCAGAGGATTGTTGGCCTCAGAAATTAGTTGAAACTGTTGACCCTCTTCCTGGTTTGAAGGTTCTAGCTGTTGAAAGGGATCCTGCTTTAGAACCGGATTGGTTGCTAAATCGATTTAGCTCTCTTGATAAACTGATAGGTGTAACAGGTTGGATCAAGAGATTTGTTCATAATTTAAGGAATAAGTTTAATAGATTGTCTTCTCTTGTGTTGTCTCCCAAGGAAAGAGAGGAATCGCTACTGTTTTGGGTACGGCAGGTTCAGGTCGCTCATTTTGAGTCAGTTTTGAAGGGTCTGACAGAAGGACGTAAATTAAAGGGTGCTATTGCACGTTTGAACCCCTTTATTGCTAACGACGGTTTGTTGCGAGTAGGAGGAAGGCTGCGTTATTCTAATTTGCCATATAAAACTCGACATCCCCTACTTTTACCTAAGGAGAGTCCTTTAGTTACGTTGCTAATAACTGACAGACATAAGAAAAATTGTCATGCCGGATTGAATAGTCTTCTAGCGATTCTTCATCGAGAATATTGGATTTTATCGGCCAGGAGAGCCATTAGGAATGTAATTTTTCGTTGTATTCAGTGTTATAAACTTAGAGCGACTATTGTACAACCTCAAATGGGAGATTTGCCCCCAGATAGAATCGTGCCTGCTAGGCCCTTCTCTGGTGTTGGCACTGATTTTGCAGGTCCATTTTCCATTAAGGTTTCATCGTTGCGGAATGCCAAGGTAGTTAAGGCCTACCTGTGCGTTTTTGTTTGTCTTGTGACTAAGGCAGTA
Organism: Stenoptilia bipunctidactyla; assembly: GCA_944452665.1. Taxonomy (NCBI): domain Eukaryota; kingdom Metazoa; phylum Arthropoda; class Insecta; order Lepidoptera; family Pterophoridae; genus Stenoptilia; species Stenoptilia bipunctidactyla. The sequence continues at coordinate 2,221,866 of OX101738.1, read as the reverse complement.
CATTTGGAAGTAGTTTCAGCTCTTAGTACTGAAGCCTTTGTTGCTTGTTTGTCTCGATTCGTCAGTCGTCGTGGTTTACCAAGTTTAATTCGGTCCGACTGCGGGACAAACTTTAAGGGATGTGATCGTCACTTCTCAGAAATTTATAAGTTTTTAGATGAGAATCAAGTTTTAATTGAAACTTCTTTGTCGCGTCGGGGTATTAAGTGGCAATTTAGTCCTCCTGCTTACCCTTCTTGGGGCGGTATTTTTGAAGCAGTTGTTAAGGTGGCTAAGACCCATCTTCGAAGGGTTATTGGAGAAACAGTTCTTACCTTTGAAGAATTAGCAACGGTTTTTTGTAAAATCGAAGCTGTTCTTAACTCACGGCCGCTTTGCCCTATCTCTTCGGATCCAAATGATTTGGAAGTTTTAACTCCAGGTCATTTTTTGATTGGAGGTCCTTTGGCAGCTCTTCCAGAATATCCATTTGAGGATATTCCAGTTAATCGCCTTTCACGTTTTGAACTGCTGCAACAGCTCTCGCAGAGCTTTTGGAAGAGGTTCAATGTGGAATATCTTCACTTGTTGCAGCAGCGTGTTCGTTGGTCGGATAAGGTTGACCCACCTAAGGTTGGTGACCTCGTCCTAGTTAAGGAGATGAATATGCCCCCACTGTCTTGGAGACGTGGTCGAATTTTGAGGCTATTCCTAGGTGCTGATGGAACTCCGCGTGTCGCAGAGGTTTTAGTGGGAAGCTCTATTCTCAAAAGAGCTGTCGCAAGTTTGTCGCGACTCCCTGTGTCATAAGTTTAGGCTATCTATTCCTGATTCTCTGGTTGTTTAGGCTCAGTCAGGTAACGCCTGCCTGGGGCGGGGGATTGTTCGGAATAGATCGCAAGCCTAAGTTGAAATCTGCGGGTAGAAAAATATATTAAAAATTATTTTGTGATAATCCTACCGTAACCTAAAAATATTGAGAGCGGCCGAGCCGTCATCGTTCGTCAGTGGAAGATAGGTTGCTTTGAGAGTTTGAGTGGTACGCAAGTGTTAGTCCCTTGCAAAGTTTAAAGTTATAATCGCGCCCGCGGTTTAGTTTATACGCGAAGATTTGGTTGCGCGCATTGTTTATAATAATCGAAGAAACTATTTCGTGGCGTAATTAAGTAACGCCGAGTGCATTATATTGTATAAGTGATATCCGGTTGTGACACGTGGAGTTCAGGTGATACCCTTACAAATATTTCTCTTTCCCTTTTCAATTTTAATGAGCCTTGTAATTATTTAGTTTAGGTTGACTTTAATTTCCTCCCAAGGGGACCCCTTATCCCTATACATACAGACAGACACACCTACCACGTTGCCCGCAATGTGCACCACTCCAGGTTGGTAAGTAGTTCGTAATTACTCATAGAATTAAGCTGTAGGATTTCATGTTTAACTATTATTAAAACAATTGGGTTTGTATCGTCGGTTTACCGATTCCGATCTGTTCGATACAATTATAAAGTCATGTCTGGAAGACGTCGTCGTTCGAAAATAGGTCGTAGTACAGTGAATGCCAGAAGAGTACGTTCAGCAAGAGATGAAGAATCGTCAACGGAACGTGAGGCTCGCCTCAGTCAGGCTCGGGATAGATATAGAGCTGAGAGAGGGAGAGAATCTTCAGTAGAGCGTGAGATTCGCCGCAGCCGGGATCGAGATAGGCATACGGTTCAGAGGGACAGAGAATCGTCAGTAGAGCGTGAGGCTCGCCTCAGTCAGCTTCGGGATAGATATAGAGTCTGTAGTGTTTCTAAACAGAGCAATACAGGAAAATTGATGCGTGACTGCTCATTAATAGTCTGGGACGAAGCTACCATGTCAAACAAGACGTCTGTGGAAGCACTGTATAGGACAATGCGCGATTTGCGCAACAAAATTTCACCTATGGGTGGATGTACAATTCTGTTCTCAGGAGATTTCCGTCAAATCCTACCAGTTGTGACTCGAGGAACACGTGCTGACGAAATAAATGCTTGCCTAAAAAGATCCAACCTTTGGCCACATGTCAATAAATTAGAGCTTAAAACTAATATGAGGGTTTCGTTATATTCACGTGAGAACAGGCTATTTCCAGAGATGCTGCTAAAAGTTGGCAATGGAAAGTTAACACAAAGTGAGGGAAGGATTGACCTAGAAAACCTTTGCGTTTTGATAGACAACATCCAAGAGTTAGTCAACAATGTCTATCCTGACATTGATAACATAAGTTATAAGACAATATCTTGGTTTAAAGAAAGAGTGATTCTGTCACCAACTAACGAACAAGTAGATAAAGTAAATAACTTGATTCTTTCAAAGATTGATGCGCCGACGAAAATATACTACTCGGTCGATACTGTTCTCGATTTGGAAGAAGCTGTTCATTTTCCTACAGAATTTCTAAATTCTTTGAACCCGTCTGGACTCCCTCCTCACAAAATGGTGTTGAAAGTAGGTTGTCCTGTTATTTTATTAAGAAACCTGAATCCTGAACCTGAAAACCGAAAAATAAAAAGTTAAAAATGTAAAAAGTAAATAAGTAAAAATGTAGTGTATGAATTTAGATAGTCCAAAGATAGCAGGAAATCTTCATGGTATAGGGAAAGGGGGATTGTTTTACTCCAAATTTAACGCGTGCGGGCCACGGGCGGTAATGAATAAATCAAAACTACTGAATCGATTTTAATCACATATATTATTTTATACCCGTGCGAAGCCGGAGCGGGCCGCTATGTTTTTATATACAACGATCACAGTTTTTCTGTAGTGTATTTAGTGTCAGCATTGCACCCGTGCGAAGCCGGGGCGGGTCGCTAGTCTCTAATATTCTTAATAACAGTAAAAATGTAATAATGGAAAGTTATATCTTTGTAGCAATTTAAACTTACTTTAAAAAAATCTTTGATATTTCACTTGTATATTTTTACCACTTGCATTTAAGTTTTTTTTTAATTTAATTTATTTATTTATTACTTCAAAATATTTATATCTATCATTACAAGAAACCTAATGCGACAGTAAAGTGCAACAAATTAACTAAGAATCTTGAACTTATTATAATAGCAAAATTAAAAACTATCTTAACCCTTTACCCGCCAGACTCTATATCAGTTGTCATGCTCTCAGCTGTTTAAGCTTGAAGAGTTAACAGACAAATAGATAGAAAGAGGAACTTTGATATTAAATTTCTAATAGTATGTGTAATAGTATGGGTAACCAAACGAAACAAAAGTCGTTTAAAAGATTTTGAAAAATTTATTGATTTCCACACAATATATGGCCTAAGATGAATATTTTTGACTCTATAATGTGATAAAGTTTACATCTTTTAATGTAGTTAAATTACATTTATCGATAACACGAACATAATAACTACTGCGTAAGCAGAACACTAGTGGAAAATTCCACAAGGTGGCACTCGCTTATGACGTCAAAAGCGGTCGTCTATTTCCGACCGTGGCGCTGGGTGTACTAGAAAAATTCGTTTCTAAACATGCACGCTAGGGATGGGAATCATCAACTCAGTCACAGACATTTTTATTCTTATTTTCAAAGAAATTGAACATTTTTATTTCTATAGTAACAATTTCTTTAATTGTTTTAATTTATTTGTTAAAAAATTGTCTTTTCGTTCCAGTAAATCTTTGCTTATGTCCCATCTCTATCGGTTATATCCGACAACGGCGCTGAACATCAATGCAATTTTCTAATAATAAAATCAGTAATTTATATAACTTCAGACATATTTTTAAGGTTTTCTAATTGAACACTTAAGAGACTTAAGTGTACTCAATTGTGAATTATTACTTGATTAACCATTTACCAAATATTAACATTTTTGTAACATAATCCAGCGTTATTAAATAAAAAAAGCATATGAAAGGAATGGTGGTTTTTAGTCGTATATATATTGTTTCTAATTGTTCTATTAGTAATATTTCTTTTGACATGTATTATTTATTTAACTTATGATATTTTAATTTTAGTTTTATACCTAAGTGTGTGTGAAATTTCTAATCTATGGAACCTTTGTTTTCTGAAATAAATGAATATTATTAGTATTATTTTTTTAAATATTTTCTCTCCGAGGAGGTTAATAAAGGTACGGGCCAAAGCCAAGTACTTACTTATAATTAATTTGCTAAAGAAAGAAACTTTCGGACTATCCTACATGTGTTGAGAATAACGGCTTTCTGTAAAAGGTAGACTTTTGAGGTGTGAATATTGAGAATGTTGAGATTTGTGTGTAGTGTGTTTGGTATGACGCCTGTAGATGAAATTATAATAGGGATTGTTCTGACAGCGCTAACTTTCCATTGTGTTTTTAGTTCTATTGACAAATCAATATATTTGGATATCTTTTCAGAATGTGTGGCGAGAAGGTTATGACTTATGAGTGTTGCAAATGGATATGTCAATAAGAAATACGGTTTTATTTAATTTATTTAAAACGGTGATATCAGGTCTGTTAAAGTGAATAGTTTTATCAGTGATAATTGTTCTATCCCAGTAAATCCTGTATTGGCTATTTTCTAATATTATTTGTGGTTTATATTTCTAATACAGAATTTGCTCTGTAAGAAATTTAAACTGGTATGCTAGATTTTGATGGATAATTGCAGCCACTTGGTCGTGTCGGTGTTTGTAGTCCGTTTGCGCGATGGCTCGGCAGGCGCCAGTGATGTGCTGTATTGTTTCTGGCGCACTGCGACAGTGTCTGCAACTATCCCTCGGGAGGTTTTGTGTACGTATTATATATTTTTGATAATTACGGGTATCAATGACCTGGTCCTGGATCGCAAGCATAAAGGTTTCAGTCTCTGGGAACAGTTCATACGACCGTGGCGAAATGGATTCGAAAATATTTGTCGGTTATATCCGAGCGTGGCGGTTAAAGGGTTAAAATCATCTTACATACATAATAACAAATTATAAACTATCTTATACATTTAATAAAAACACGAGCTATAAATAGGAAGGTACTTAAATAGGTATTTATTGTAACTTAGATATTACAAAAATCTACTCTAAAAAAACAAAGCAACTCTAGTGAACTCGGTCATTGAACACGTAAAAATGTGAATGATACCTGCGATAGTGAGTTGGCGGCGCGTCACGCAGCAGGTTGATGCTGCCGCCACAGCCAGTCGTCAGGCACACACAGCTGCAGCTGCCGCGGGATGTCAGGAATATATATCTTGCCTTGCAATATTTTAAACAAATACAAAGCAAGAGACATATCCCTATGTATCTCTAACCTATAATATCCCACCAGGCCTGAAGCTATGTATGTGAAAGATTTTAGTTAAGTTTAGTACTGTAAGTGAAAAGGTAAGCTATTTATAAACTTTTCTCTTGCTGTCCACAGCTTCAGGAGTAGTGACCACTCAGCAAGTCCCAGTGCGAATTATAAACTCAGTTAATCCAATTCCTACAATGTACACTTGGGCACCGACTCAGAAAAATTTCATGGTGGAAGATGAGACTGTCCTTCACAACATACCATATATGGGAGATGAAGTTTTAGACCAAGATGGAACCTTTATTGAAGAACTCATCAAGAACTATGATGGAAAAGTTCATGGTATTCATTTGTTTTTGCATTTTGTCAGTACTTTTCCAAGTTTTGATTTAATTTTTGATTAAATTTGGTCTCTGTTATTTGATTTATTTTTTTATTGTATATAACTTTTTCTTTTTAATTTGCTAATACTATTTAATTTTTTACATATATCTGAAAGAAATTAATAAAAATACAAGGTAATATAAAAAATAAAAATGGTTTTCTCAACATCTACTTTATGAAAACATAAAAATTATTTCAGGTGATAAAGAAGGTGGTTTCATAGATGACCAGTTATTTGTGGAATTAGTGCATGCCCTGATGGCATACCAGACAAAAGATGAAGTAGCAGAAGAGAAAAAAGAGAAGGAAAGGGAACTGAGGAACTCTAAAGATGATAGAGAGGTTTGTTCTTCTTCACACTTATATTCTTAACTAGCTGTTGCCTGCGGTTTTACCCGCGCAATTTCAATTCCCGCGGGATTTCCGGGATAAAAAGTAGCCTATACGGATTCGGAAGAATCCCTCTAAGTAATGGTAAAAGAAATTTTGAAATCGGTCCAGTAGTTTTTGAGCCTATTCAATACACACATACAAAAATACAAAGGTTTCCTCTTTATAATATTAGTATAGATTATTTTGATAATGCTGGATGGGAGCGAAAAAAAAACATAGAATGTGCTAGCTGCTTCTCTTCCCAGGTACACTGTAAAAATCAGTTAAGAGACAGAGGTTTTATTGGCGTTTTTGCGGGCGATAGGCTGACTCCCTGTCACATTAGTCTCTGTCGCAATAGTCTCTCTCCTTCATTATATATGGGACATCAGATGGCTTTATAGTCTCTGGTGTTTTGCCTACCCCATGACGGATGCAAGCGTGAAGCTATGTATGTGAATTTCACTTGATTCGCAAAATGTTGATCTATGCAAATCTTAATTAATGTAAAGTGTCATGAGCGCAAATATCAAACCTTTCTGAATTTAACAATTAACAACACTTGGTTTTTTGAAAATTTTATATAATTATTAGTAGAGTCAATGTGGCTCTTGTACTTCTGTGCTCCTATCAATTAATATATCATGTTAAGCAACATTCCATAGGACAGGTCCAAGGATGAGTGGCCGCCAATCATCTCACGAACACTTCCATGCTTTGGAGGGTATGGTAAACAGTTGGACCCAGGTGCTTGTATACTTGTATGTGTCAGAAGTCACTTCAGTGCCCTGAAAGCCACTAATCAGCCCAGTGCTACATATCGGTGGTTTATTTCCTCTTTGTCACCCAGGATATAATCTCATGGCCCTGCAATGGGCTGATTACGAAAGGTTGTGTTGATGATGATTTGTGAAAACATACAACAATATTATGAACACTTATTCAAAAATGTATGAAACTATTTATTTATTTATTGTGTATAGAAATATAACCTTTTATTTTCAGAGAGAAACACCAAAAGAAACAAAAGATAAAGAAGATAATAAGGATGATAAGAAACTACCCCATGAGAAGCAGTTCCCAATATTCACCATATTCCAAGTGATTAGCTCGCAGTTCCCCGACAAAGGCACTGCGCAGGAGCTGAGAGAGAAGTAAAGACCTTTAGGGCCAACGCTGCGTAACCTACTATCTACGCGCGAACTGTGCGTCCGTATGGTACACGCGACGCAATTTCGCTAGTAAAATTTAATTACTGTGCTTGTACAGTCGTGTTAATGGAATACTCAACTAGAGTTGCCAACCATACTGTTTTTAACAGTATTATCACAGAACTAGCTGTTTCCCGCGGTTTTACCCGCGCCATTTCAAATCCCGCTGGAATATCGAGATAAAAAGTAACCTATTCGCTATTCAAGACTGTAAACTATGCCAATTTTCATCCAAATCCATTAAGTCGTTTTGCCGTGATAGAGTACCTAACAAACATCTAGACTCGCATACATCCATCCATCCAAGCTTTCACATTTATAATATACAAAAGTTTAGTTTGGTTTTAATCGATAGAAGTCGCTATACGTCGATTAAATCGCGCAAGAAGAGTTATAAATGACTTAGCCATATTAACTTAGTAGAGTACTTTTATTCATTCTCACTTTCACAATTATAGTATTAGTAAGATGTCAGCAAATTTAGATTAAAAATTGTTAAAATCATCATAATTTATATATATAATGGCACAAAAATCTAATATGTAAATACAAAAGCAAAACTTTTAAGAAATAAATATATCACAGAGTAAGTAATAGTACCGTTGGTACAGAATAATTACTCCGCAAGAAGATCTAAATAAATTCGAGTCTTGCTACGACGCGATACGGTGGAATTCAGCTCGCACAGCATTACGTACCTGCAAATTTATATACCTAGAAGTTTTGTCTCTTTCTATCTCATGCCTCTTATCTTTTCTTACGCTGTTAGGGTTGCTGCCTAGTGAAGAATAATTAATCTCCTTATTTGTAATTAAGTATCTACCGATGTAGGTATTACTGTTATTCTACCTTTGTAAAAAATATTGTTTCAACTTACCTAAAGTACAAAATGAAAAAAAGTTATGACGAATAATTAGTAATACCACCTATGTTTTGTTTTCTAAATTGAACATAATCAAATCTAAACATAATCTAATTGAATATTTGTTTCTTTTTATGTCCATTTTTAAAAACTATATGCGACCTCGATCATAGAATTACTGTGAGTGCTATTAGGTAGGTAGGTATCTACAACGTCCCGATGGGCGCGCGCGTGACACACGATCCATTCGAAATCCGCCGGCGGAGCGCTTCGCTGTAGGTAAATAACGGATGTACCGCGCGGAGTGAGCCAGGCCTGGTATTATACTGTTTTTCACTTCATTATACTGTTTACTGTTGAAGAAAAATAAATACTGTTTTCAGCATAAAATGCTAAACACTTTATATGCTAGACTTAAATTTAAATTTGCGCTAGAAACTCTAAATGTGTTTAGTACATTAAATAAATTGAATACTGTTTATTTTTCCAAAATACTGTTTTCTATTCTTTTCAGACTCATATATACTTTATTTCTAGAAAAAAAAGTTGGCAACCCATACTCAACTTATTACTATTTGGCTAAAATTCGATTAAAATCGAAAAACAATGTAGGTACGGGCGTGTAGTGCATGCGGCCAAGTCCCACGCGTTCCGTACGTCCGTACCGTACGCGCGTAGTCTGTAGCACTTTTGTAGACACGTGTGATGCAGCGTTGGTCCTTAATCCCTGGCAAATAATTCAATGCAGTAAAATGATAGTTACAGTTTGCCCACATTAGGGGAGAAATTAAATACCTAGTGATGCGGTTTAAGTGAATGAATATACTACCCGGGCGCAATAACTTGACACCTGGCTCGGAACTAGACCCCTCTCCCGCTACCCCGCGCGAGGCCCCGCTCTCGTCCTTCAGTAGCGTTAGCATCGCTGTTACCGTTGCACGTAATCTTTCTTGAGTTTCGGAGTCATTCGTTCGCTGATATAATTATTTTTGTTGAGTTTTTTTTATCGTTACGTTTGGACGTTTTCTTGTAACTGTTGTGTTTAAATTTATACGATGGGAAAAACCATACACAGTAAAGAAAGGGCCATAATACTACATAATACATATTTCGCCATACGGCGGAATTTCAGTGGAACTAAATTCATAATGAAAATTGTTATTTTAGTTATAATATAATAAAGCCTGGCCAGAAAAATAAAAAACCTGCTCTAGGGCGCTACATGTATATGTTTACGTTTCTGGCAACAATTTCCTTTACAAAATCAGTTCCATTGAAACTCCGCAATATGGCGAGGATTTTAATTTTTCGAATTAGCTTAAAATAAATGACAGCACAGAGAAATAATTTTTTTGGCAGTATCAATACGCTTTATAAAAATTTTTTTTTGCTGTCAGTACTATAGACGGACGTCTTTTGAGCCAGGTGTCAAGTTATCGCGCCCGAGTAGTAATGATTTTTTAAATAATAATATTAATAATATTACAAAATATAAAAAAAAAATTTGGCTCACAAGCTATTTCTTTTTTTATGGTACTGTTAGCAAGGGCAACTATTCTTGAAATTTCATTTTTAATGACAAAATGAGTTTAAAAATAAAGCAGTTATCGATTCGATTTTACTTCCACTCTAACCGTTTTAAAGCACTTGGTATATTTGGTAATTAATTATTTTCTTTGAAGTTACTGTAAAGTTTAAAAATATGTACATGCCTCAAATTCAATTATTTATAAATTTCTTTAAAATGTTATGCAAAACGAATGACAAAGAGTCGTTAGTTTTGAATCATTCTCATTCAGTTACACTACGAGGTTTTGAACTGGCATCGTCATTTTTCTATTTGACATTTCGAACTGTCAGTTACTGCATTGAATCATTTGCAGGAGTATAAATTATTAAAGCTGGATTCTGATTGGTGATGTGTTTCGCTTAAAGTTAGCAATAATTGTAATTGATATTATTGTCATTTAAATCCATACTAGCTGTTGAGCGCAGTTGTATACGCATAACTTCTGATCCCATTAATAAAAAGCGAATATACAAGGTGGCTGGTGACAAAAGACATGTTTCCATTTCTTTCTATCTGGGGCTAGAATGAGTGCACAAGGGTACTATGAAGAGGATATACGTACAAACAAAGATAAATCATTAATTAATTTCAGATATACACAAAAAGCACAAGATTTATTAAAAATAGCTCCTCCCTGCATAGCCATTCCATTCTTCCTAACTTAAGTGACAGTTTTGAATATGGCGAAATGGACGATCTAGCCTGGCGGTGCCATTTACATTAGTCTTTTTAATTTTTGTGCACCATTCATTAAGTTAATTGTAATTTTGGGATATTTTTATCGAGAACAGCGTTACTTTAGCTACACTATGGTCAAGTGTTAATCTAATATTCCAATTTGGAAATATCACGTTTTAGATACTGCAGGAGAGCATTCTGTGTTCGATTCTGGTCATAATTATGTAATAAAAGTAGGTACTTAATTTTTCCACATTATTTGTAGCTAAGCCAAAAAGCCAGGTGAAATTTAAAAGGCCCAAAGGATACATACAATACAGTGCACTGTGGTCCAAAAAAAGTGTTGTGTCAGATAATTTGAACCATACTTTTTTGCTTTTCAGGTATATCGAATTGACCTCTCGCTCAGACCCGAATGCTTTGCCTCCAGAATGCACTCCGAACATTGATGGGCCTTTAGCTGAGTCCGTATCTAGAGATCATACGATGCATTCGTTCCATACGCTGTTCTGTCGACGTTGCTTCAAATATGACTGCTTCTTGCATCGTAAGTGTTGTTCCTTCAGTTTTTCACTGTTTTATTGACATTGAAGACATTTTAAATTAAAATTAGCTACAAAAATATTTAAAATTAACATAATCTCGTAAAAGATGTGTTAACTAGAGTTTTTTATACCACTCGATTATTTTATACAATTTACGAAATCCTGTCGAAATTGACTTTCAAAGTGAATAATAAATAATATAGGTAATTTAGGAGTACCAATCGCATTACCTTCGGGCCGAAAATTCACTGAAAAGTGCCGTGAACGCAGTCAAAGCATATTGGGCCCTTGTTATATAATATGGAAAAGAATAACACAACACAGTGTTGTCCATACATTTCCAAATATCTTGTTTCGTACTTTTTAGTAGTCTGGTTTTAGTTTTTAAACTTTATTTTTATATTACATAATTATGATCAAAATCGAGTACAGAGTGCTCTCTTTCAGTACCTAAAATTTGTCACCAGCCACCCTGGATAAGTATCTGCTACAGATCAGCTTCTTTCAGAGCTCAGAATCAAGAGTTCTTATGATTATTATATAGCCCTAGGTGTCCCAAAATTGCTCAAAGGCCTCCCTTTTATCTTTCCGTTTCTGCTGGTCAATTCGGGTAACATCGATAAATATCTACTCGAATCAACAAGATAAATATTACCGAATGATTTTATCCTATCAAATTGGCTATTATGTGCACCATAATAGATAGAATTACTTGATTCGATACAATGATTAAGCCCACGGAACTAAAGCTGCTATATTCTAAAAAGATACATACAAGTGCCATATTCTACGACAATATCGATATAAATTTGGGGAGGCCTATGTCCAGCAGTGGACGTCTACTGGCTGTTGACGATGATGATATAAAGGCCCGATTATCGATGGTGGCATGCTATCGAAGGTCGCTGATCATCCTTCCACCGACGCCGTAGTCGCCGGAGACTTCTTTGTTAGAGTAAAAGAATTTTCAACACACTTGCTCGTAAAATGAGCCTTATTCTATATAAACTGGGCTATAAGTCACGTGTGCATAATATAATGAATCCTACAAAGTTGAATTGTACCTTAGTGCAAATTACATGCGAGTAAACAGAGCATATTTTATTGATCCGGGTTATACATATGTTGCCGACATACACTCAGGACGAGCTGACCAGCAGCACTTCAAATAGTAATGCAGAATATAAGTTTGTTAACTGTACCTTCAACAACTGCTTCAAATAAATTTTATGACCACGTATGTCTGTCTTACACTCACAAGTGTGTTGAAAAACGTCGTATGTAACTCGTGAGCGTTGTTAATTACAGTCTCGGCTCATTATTAAGCCTCGACTGTAATTAGCAACTTAGCTCACTTGTTACATAATATACTATTCCAAAGTCTCGAAACTCGTAAGATATCTACATTTTATATTGAAAACAATATAAGCCATTTGTATGAACTAGGTTGTGACGATTTCTTATCTAATTATTTATTTATTATATAAGCTTGCAGTAATATAGTAACATATTATTGTTATGTAAAAATATGTCATTAATTTATATAACATCGTAATATTTACTATTATTACAATATTACTATTTTATGTATTAATAAGTAAATATTACAGTATTTTATTCTGTTTGGGCTAACAGGGAGTTCTGCCCCAGGTAACTATTTGGTGATATTTGGCAAACATTCTCCTTAATTTCGCCAGTTTCATGTTTATTTTTAATTACTCCATACTTTTTTTTTATTGTGTTGAAGGGTTTAGCACGGTAAGGAATCTGTCGTATTATTATTTCCATCATGTCTTATGCCATTGCTTGCATTTACTTATTTTACTACATTTATGTGTTAGCTTAGATTATTGTTTTATGTATAAACATTGTTATATTACCAATATAACAAAACTCTTCCTATTGAACTCTTCTTGGTCCTTCTGTTCAACTTAAAAAAATGTGATAATAACCTTTTCTAAATTCCAAAATATAGGACAAAAGGTGTAAAGAGTGTATTTTATAACTAGTATGAAGGAAACGTAAATCATGAATCTAAGGGATCTTATAAACGATTTCCTTTTATTATACATAAATAAGTTTGAAAAAGTATTTGTTATTTTTTCTGTACTGATTTTTTCAAAATGAACATATTAAATACATTTTATTAAAAAATACTAAATAGATTCTAAGATGCCATTCTTGTTTCTTACCAAAGATTATGTTTTCCTAATACTAAAGTTATACAAACACACTTTGTTGTAGTTTAACTAATACCTAAGCAATTATAAATTGGCGAACTGATTCATAATAGTAGTTTATGAAACTGTCACATAATACCTAGTTATGTGCAGTTTCATACACTACTTTATCTAATCTCATACACTGAAGATATTAAATAAAAGATTGAGATTGAGGCCACAGAATGAAACACAGATAAAAAAAGTAAATCTATGGTCTGTTATCTGTATCGAAATGAAAAAAAAAATTATTATAACATTGTATTGTTCGAGGTAGTGTGTTATAATTAAATTTTTTAATTACATTTCGTTATACTATTTTAAAAAGTATGTCAATATAAATTCGTTCTGAGTTTTATATTTTGAATATTATGATATGAGAGTAGATAAAACTTTTTATAGGATCTTTCGCTCGCACAGGCCTTATGGAACTGTGTTAAAAATCAAGAGAGTGGTGACAACGGGATCTGCAAAGACACCGAAAGGTCGAGTTAAAATGTAAAATGCACGCGATGATACCGTTTAAAAAGTGGATGATTTATGACTTAGTTCGCTCGTTTGTAATGGCTTAAGTATAGTAAAAAAAAAACTTTAATACACGACATCGTGAAAATATCTGTGTGTATAAATGTTTCAGGCCTACAAGCTTGTCATCCGAGACCTAATCTAACGAAGAGGAAGGGTCCCGACTTAAAGCCATTTTCGGAACCATGCGGACCTAATTGTTACATGCTTTTGGTAAGACCTTTTTTTACTAAAAGTTTTTATATCAAATAGATGGAAGATGTTAAAAAAATGTGCTCAAATTTTTCGAAAATACGAGAAAATTGATTTGAATTGTACAAGCCCTTTAAAAAAAAACCCCAAACAATCTCACAAACAACATGGCCTCAAAGTAAGCAAAGCTTGTGTTATGAGATATCATGTAGCGAACTAAGGGGAATCTAGAATATATAAAATATATAGGGTTACTGGTTAAGTCGACCTAGATCCGTTAAGGGCTTGTAGTACCCGTGTTTTCTAACTTATTTCACCATGAAACACCCCACCCCAAACCTAATTGTTTTCAAGATAATCGACTTTTCATTTTTTTTATAATTTTTTGACATATTTTAATGTCATGTTGACGACCACTTTGGTGATGGGGTAAACCTGTCTGCCTCAGACGCCAGTAGTTGCGGGTTCGGTTCCCGCACGGAATAATAAATAAAAGCCAATCTGGTACCCTAAAATATTTGCCAACCAGCACTGGACAATCTTTACAATGTTCATTAAATTGAAAACAAAATTAAAATCCCCAGACAATCACATCAACTACATGTCCCCAAACTAAGCAGAGCTTGTGATATGGGATACCATGTAGCGAACTAGGGGGGAACATAGAATATAAATACAAATAAAGATAAACACCCAGACACGGTTTTTTTTTTTCTTGTTGCGTGCGGGAATCGAACACGCAACCACTGGCCTCTGAGGCAAATAGGTTTACCCCATCGCCATAGTGGTCGTCTTTAGTCTTTATCATTCTCGACAAAGCATTCTGTTTTATACATCTTAGGATACTGGTGGTATATTTTATGTTTTCCCCATATTTTTTTAAGGAAAAGCATATAATTCCTAAATTGATATATAAAAACACATTAATTATTAAAATACCAGGAAGGCATGCGAGAGAAGCTGGCTCGCGAGAAAGCGGCCGGCGAAGAGGACAAGGGCAAGAACAACGCCATCGACTCCCCTAATGACGCCAGCTCAGAAGACAGCAATGATAGTAATAGGTATCAGAAAGGTCAGTATGATGAATTATTTCCCCGGCGCACTATTTGGTCTGTTAGAATAGTCCCTATGCAATTATGCAACGTTAATTTTTGGTTTATACGAAACCTGAATACTGTTTATTTGGAATCGGTAACAGAAGCGATTACATTAGTTTTTATACCATGTTATATTTTAAATCAATACAGATTCTTAGGCCGGTGCCAGACTTAGCTTCACATTTTTGAACACATGTTTGATTGCTAAGTGTGACACGGGACTTTGGATATGTGTTCAAAGTTTGAACATAGATTTGCACTTTGCCATGCGGTGTTGGTCTTTTTCGACATTCAAAGTGAGCGTGAATGTATTAAAAAAAAGTGTTTGCGAAGCAAGTCTGGCAGGTTACGTCAATATGTGTTCCGATGCTTTTGCAAAGTCGTCAAAGATATGTGACAATCTTTGAAGCTATGTCTGGCGCCCGGATTAAATTATGTACACACTCACTCGCATGTGTATCGTAGATCAATCCTAGTATGTACCTACGCCGCGCGCTGGGTCCTCCCGTGGTGTCCTCACTCGCGCGACAAAACCAAGACACCACAAGAGAATTGAAACTTGATGAGGGTTAAAAATAATATTATATATTTTTGTATACCGCTTTATTGAACGAAAATATTTGACCCCTGTGCTAGGTTTCGCATGAACAAAAATGAACGTTGTGTACGTATACCACGCGCAAAATGTCTGCAATTCTGGCGCAAAATTTAAAATAATAAAAATAATTCTTTACTTCTTTTTTTTTCTTTATTTAAAATATTAAATGATACAACTCAATGTCTGCATTGCGTGTACGTTCCTAAAGCTCTTCGGACTGAATTTTCGAATATGTTCGTCGTGCGTTTGTCTGTGAAAAATCTGCCAAGATTTTTGTGCGCCGCAGAGTCGATCGCTCAAGTAGTATGTTGTTTACGATGCACCTAAGGAATATGAATTCAGAGTTTGAATTTAATGAATTGAGAGCAGTGAATCTGTGAACCTTGGAGAAGATTTAAAAGAAAAAAAATAACTCAGTTAAATTATTGAGTAATCAGTAAGCTCACTCTAAAAGTTAAAATATATCTGCTAGGTTCAAAACAAAGTTTTAAATTTTTCACTAATACAACTATGTCAGGTACTTTTAAAAAACTGGAAACTCAAAACTAAAGTAGGTAGGTAACTATCCTATAATAATTTAGTTGGAATCAATATAGGAGCCATTTCACCGCGGTGTCTTCTGATGCCAATATGATATTGTAAAGTAAACATTTGTTTTTTCCTTTAATTTCCAGGAGGATGTACGTCTGGAAGCAGCAATTGCGGCAGTGAGAAGCCGCGAGGCACTCCGTACAACTCTTTAGGTATAGTATACTTAATTCCGGACTGGAAAAACAGCTGAAACAAAGGAAAAACATAGAATGTGCCAGCTGCTTCTCTTCCCGGGAATACAGTTAAGGGACTGACGTTTTATTTGAGGTTTTTTTGTGGGCGATAGGCTCACCCCCTGCCATTGCAATAGTCTCTCTACATTAGAAGCCAGCTGCTTCTCTTCCCGGGAATACTGTAAAAGTCAGTTAAGGGACTGACGTTTTATTTGAGGTTTTTTTGTGGGCGATAGGCTCACCCCCTGCCATTGCAATAGTCTCTCTACATTATTAAAACTATTCCAAATTTGTCAAACGTGAGATAAAATGGTTTTATAACCTCTGGTGTTCTGCCTACCCCATAAGGGATGCAGGCGTGACGTTATGCATGCTTACTTAATTGTCCACTTGAAAGAACGCATGCTATAGCTTTGTTGTTGTGCGGGATAAAAAATCATGCTTTTTACTTAGCTTGTTTCTTTGTGTTGAACGATATGTTCTTATAGAAATCGGGAAGTAAAATGTTTGTGAAAGTTTTATAAATTATTAGCCGGTCCATTTCTCACTCCGGGATAAAATATAGCCTAATAGCCTTCCTCGGTAAATGAACTATTCAACGCGTAAATAATTTTTCAAATCGGACCAGAGATTAGTGCGTTCAACCAAACAAACACTTGATATATTACTTTTATCTAACTTTATATATTAGTATAGATTTTAGTATACATAAAGTAAAATTATTTGAACTAACTGGCAAATTAACTTCGCCTGGACATTTTAGTGTATCACTATGATATTTTAGATTTTGCTGAAAGTTGCGTCAAAATTGGAGCTGAATTATGGGGTTTTTAAAGTTCATAATTTCATAAAGGTTGGCCCCGCGTCTTTCCATTCTATACGACGCGAGAACGCAGCGATAGGAAACTGCTCGCGTATATATTGTAATGCTGTTTTTAAATCTGTTATTACAATGCATACACGAATTTTGCGTACTGATCGTGTATAGTTCTATATTCGTGTATAGTGTAGATCGTGACCCCACGCTGAAACTTGCCAGTTCCGGTTGAAATAGCGCTCAGCACTGAAATAAGTTTAAATCTATTAGTTTTTTTTATTATCAATGTTTGAAGAAAAAAACTGGATTTTCAGAAGACAAAGGAAGATTAAATTATTTCAAAATTGGTTGACTTTCGGACTATACAATTTGAGGTATAATGATTACAACTCGCCTATGTCCCCTATGTTGGAAAAAAATCCGTAAAAGTTAAATAACTATATAGATCGCGCCAAATATCGTGTCCCTCTGAAGTTGCAGCAATGCGTTTCGCGCAGCTGTATTACATACATAAGAACCTGCGCGAAACGTCTCACGGCAACTTCAGACGGGAGTAGACGTTTTAGCCTTCTCTACCCGGCACTGGCTCTGACCGGGGGTCTGCTTTTTCAACCGGCTTCCAAAATAGGAAGAGGTTTATTTTTCATATTATTTTCATTCATAATTTAGAATGACCATGCTGTCCTTAGTATGATAGCGAATAATATCAATTTCCTTGTAAAAAAATACTTCCCTATTTTTGCAAACTGTTTGTTCCGCTAATCTCTGAAATGGCTGGACCGATTTTGACGGGACTTTTATTAGCAGGTAGCTCATGTAATAAGGAGTAACTTAGGCTACGTTTATTTTACAAAAAAAAATGTTGCGATGTCAAAGTACCGCGCGCAGCTCACGCGCATGCCGGGTGCAAGTCGCGGTACTGCTATTGTCAATAAAAATATAACCTAATTTGGAATAAGTAAAAATAAAATAAAATTTAGTAGATATTATAAAAAAATATTAACATCAACTGATAGGCGGAACGAAGTTCGCTGGGTCAGCTAGTTAAATTATGTAAACTACATTATCCTTAATTTGGAATATATTTCTACACCTTAAAAAGGGAAAGGGTCGCGGTTTGGGTTGCCGTGGAAATCGCGATCGCTGTGTCTGAAATCTTCGGACCTAACTAACCTAACCTAACCACCATCTCCTCTATTCCAGGTTTGTTCGACACGGATATGGACTCGGAATGGACGGGGTCCGACCAGTCCCTGTTTAGAGCTCTGCACAAGGTCTTCCATTCCAACTACTGCGCCATTGCTCAGCTCATGCTGTCTAAGACTTGCCAGCAGGTTAGTTCCATTATCTCAAAAAATAATAATTCAAAATTCAAAATTTCTTTATTGGCAAATTTCATTTACAAAATATGTTGAAGGACACTCCTTTTAGGTACGCAGACCTGTATTAGGAGTGAACACTCTTCCCGTAATTACATTATATGTTACCAATTACAAGTAGGTATTACTTATTCATAAAGTAAAACTAAAATAACAAATTAGCATAGGTAGGCTTAAATAACTAAAAACAACACAACATTTATAATAAATAAATAATCTTAGGCACTGGAATTAATTATTTATAGTTTAATGTTAGTGAAATTACAAATTTAAAATTTATTTCTGCTACACATATATTATAACTAGATTTTATTTTCATTATTATTGTTATGTTTTTATATATATTATAAATTATGCAAACTAGTAACAAAAACTTTGCTTTGAGACCAAATTATCAAATGCAATATATCAAACTAGCTGCTGCCCGCGACGTCGTCTGCGTGAACGCTATGCAGCACCAAACGCACCTACGATTATAACACTGCTAGCGTGATAATATGTAGCCTATATGTTGACCCGACTTCTTAACTATCTTCATGCCAAATTTGAAGTAAATCCATGCAGTACTTTTTGAGTTTATCCCGGAAAGACAAACAGACAAAAATTCTAAAAACTATATTTTTTGTTTCTGTTTCGATTGTAGATACCCCAAGTATTCTTTTAAAAAAATATTCAATGTACAGTTTTGACTTTCCTACCATTTTATTATATGTATAGATGACTGATTTCAAAAGATTTTCAGTTTGCTCATAGTTTTGTAGTTTTAGCCATTTAGTCACAATCATTTTACATTGTCTATGTAGTATGTATAGGCTAAGATTGCCCCTAAGTTATTTGGGTAATATGTTATTTGTGTATGGGGAAATAAAATGAAAAGCGATAAAATCAGGTGTTTTATTTAATACAAAAATTTAAAATTCAAAAAGTTTTATTCATCTTAGGAATTTAAAAAAATACTTGTTGAAGTCAACATATACTTCGGCTTTAACTAGTTGTTGAATAAGATATTACAGCAGACCAAGAGACAAAAAAGGCCGGCGGAAAAAACTCTTGGCACTCTTTTTCAGTCAGAATTATATGAATTAATACAAATAGGTACAGTACAAATTGACCATAGCATGAAAAAAAACACAAGACAGCTAATTGTGAGAGTCATTGTCATGCCACAACCAAATTGCTTACATAGTAGGTGCATTGAGCTATGGATGCACAACACGAACATGACAAACTGAGACCAGAGTATTTAAACAAGAATGGAATTAAACAGTCATAGTATCATCAGCAAAACCACTTGGCACCGTTAGCAGCACCCGTTCACGAGCATAAGGCAAGCACCAGCTATCACCCTCCTCAACCATATTTTAGGGAAGAGGGTGACCCGATACCCGACGCTACCACTAGCCATGCCGCCTGAGGGAGCATGACGTTCTTGCTGTTGTCTCGACAAGAAAATAAGTGAGTGGGACAGTCACCAGTATGTCATATATATACTGCACAGCCAAGCCGTAAACAAAATTAATAAGTAATAATAATAAATACACTTTATTGTCAATCAGAACACAACACACAACATGAGGTATTCATGAAACAAGTATGGACAATTATGGACATAAGTAATTAGAAACTTTAAGAAATATCCTGTTGTGTGCTTAATCCCATGCCTTTTTATCATCTAACGTTTTGCGTTGTACATTGTATGCAACGTTCCTCAACGTTTAAAATGTTGTTGTTGTTTATTGTATGGCTTCAGTGAGACGCGTCTATTGAATTAATGTTAAAGAGATTTTACAAGGGTGACAATCTATGAACTCATTATATCGAGATTAATGATATCTTGAAAAGTATCTTTTGAACCAAAAATATTATTTGGCAAAACGTATTATTTTTTAGTAAAGAACAAAACCTCAAAGTTATGGGATATCAAAAAGAACACCTGGTATACTATTTCATGCCAAAAATACTCCATATTCAACTCCAAAACCCTGCTGTTCTGTTGCAATTTTAATTTTCGCAGAATTCACAATTTTTGTTTTTAATTTTTAAACAGTTTATTTTTCATCGGTAATTTTTTTGTTTACGATGACATAAGCCACGACTACTATACATCTAACAAATCCCCAGGTGTACACGTACTGGATAAAGACGGGGCAAGAGGAGTGCCGCATCGAGGCGGAGCTGACTCCCCCGCGGAAGAAGAAGAAGAAGCACCGGCTGTGGTCCGTGCACTGCCGCAAGATACAACTCAAGAAGGACACCGCCGCGCACCACGTGTCAGTACTATGCGGATTCTTAACTTACTTTACCTATATTAATGCTATACCTGTTGGGGCTAACCTTTTAGCCCTATTAAATTATATACTAAGCAGAGATTCCAGCACAGATAAATCCAGGTATATGGTAGAAGGGTTTTATTAAAATTTGTTTTACATTGAAAAAGCTTATGATCAAGTGACACGATAACATTTGTAAGAAATAAGACATAGGTCGGTTGCTATCTAAATATAAATATACTGACATGACAACAGTTCTATTTATAGCCAGTCTTGCTTCGCTAACAAGTATACTCATAAATAGGTCTGAATATCACATTAAATATGTAAATTCAATTATACCCTGGCAAATAATTTAATGCAGTAAAATGACAGTTCCAGTGAGCCCACTTTAGGGAGAAAAAAAATTGTGATGCGGTTTAAGTGAATGAATGCAGTTATTTTTATTGATAATATGGAAGTTTTTGGAAAAAAAAATATTTTGACTCACAAAACATACTTTTTATATTTTGTTGGCAAAGGGTTTGAAATTTCATATTCAATGAGTTAAAAATAAAGAAGATATCAAGTCGATGTTACTGTTACCGTTTTAAAGCACTTGGTTGGATAATCAATTATTTTCACTAAAGTTACTGAATTATTTATACATTGCTTTAAAAGGATATGTTTTCGTTTCTTTGTATCTGGGGCTAGAATGTGAGCACAAGGATATATTGAAGTGAATATGCATACAAACTAATAGTAATCACCCAATTTCAGATAGAAATCGTATCTAAAATGCACAAGATTGATTGAAAATTGCTTCATCGTACATAGTAATTCCATTACTTCCAATTTCATGTTTTTATGATAAATTGTTTTCCTCGTCATCCTCGTAACCAATAATTTCTTTATTAGGTACATACTCGTATCTAGAAATGCTCATATTTTGAAAGGTTTGTAAAAAATCTGCTCATCTTTCTTCACGTTTCATACAGTCTTTCTAAAGAGACAATACCCCTGAAATCGTAAATATTATTGAGATTTAAAAAATTAAATAAATTATGTTCTAAAGTGTATTTTTCAAAGTATGGCAATATGTAAACATTGCAGAGGCAACTTGCTTCTTTCCTCTTAAAAAGGGATTTATTGAGACGTTAATTTGTTTTTCTTTCTGAAAACTACTTCTTCAATTTATAACTACAATGAGTTAGCCCCACATTTTGCAAATTTTGGCTTATTTCATATCTTAATATTGAATTTAAAAGTGCATTAATAAATATAAACGGTCCAATTTTTGCCACGCGCCAAACGATCCTTGTCGGACTATAAATAATTATGACATGGAGTGTTTTGAGTATTATACAGGGTCCGCATATAATAGCCAATTATATTTTAATAGCAGATTAGGTATAATGAGTGGGTTTAAATTTCGAAAAAAAAATTGTTTTCAATATTTTTCATACATTAAAATTTTAAAATTGTTCTTTAAGATTAAAATTTAAATTTTAGATTAATCTAGATTTTATTACTATACACAATTAGATGCACACGTTTTCATTACTTGTTGTGTAGTCATAAACTGCAGATCAAACTTAAATTTTGATCACTTAAAAGAATTTTGGAACTTTAATTTATGAAAAATATTTAAATAGGTATATATATTTTTTGTAATTATGACCCACTCATCAGTCTTAATCTGCTATTGACTATTATATGGCGACCCTATATAATTTTTAATAATTATTGTTATAGTAAATTAATACATTGTAAATAAATGCGTTAGTTTATAAGATACCAGATAAAGTAATACTCATACTATAGTGTGTACCATCAAATGTCACCATACATTCCGCAATAAATTGATTTTGATGTAAGGAAGTTTGTTCTTCAATGATATTAACTTGGTGAGTTTTCATGAAGTTATTTTTTTAAACCGACTTCATATTGCTTCATATTAAACTTCGTGTGTTGGGTTTCGCATGAACAAAAAATAACTCCCTTACTGAAATTTTACTATCCGATCGTGCCGTCTATAACGATGGAATAACGTTATCAACCGACTTCCAAAAAAGAGGAAGTTCTGAATTCGTCTGTATGTGTTTTTTTGTGTGTCTTTGTTACACGAAATTTGGAACAATTATGAATTGATTTTGAAAATTGTCGTTTCATATGATAGTGGATAGTTCATAGTTGGTCTCGTATAAATTTCATTGAAATCGGTTCAGTACTTCATTTAAAATTTTTGAAACAATATGTATGATTTCGGAGAATGTTTACGTTGATGACATTATAAGTCGGCCAAAGATTTGACGTGAAGTCGGTTTTTTATGCTCTGTATTTGTTGATTATATAATCTTGTTTACTTTCAGGTTTAACTACAGTCCGTGCGCACACGCAGGCGCTTGCGACGCCACGTGCCCGTGCCTGCAGACGCAGAACTTCTGCGAGAAGTACTGCCAGTGCAGCCCTGACTGTGAGTGCTTACATTCGACATGTTGTTATTACATACATCCTAACCGGCTGCCTTATCACGTAACTTGCAAGAGCAAAGCGATGGCATGAATTGCGCAAGATTTGCTAAAAAATAACTAATTCGTATTACGTTACAGCAAAAACAAAGCCATAGCAATCCGACGACAGTGCTGCCTCTATCGTACAATCGATGTACTATAAGTGCATATAATCCCTTTGACTTTCATACTTTTCGTGTGTGCTTTTCTGCGAAATTTTAAAATCAAACATCTGTTTCACATTTTATTAGTTTCTTTTTTAGCTACCAAATTGTTTTTGGCGTAGTATCGTAGCAGTAAATACATTCTGCGATGAACGAACTATTGAACAGCTATCGCTTACATAATATGATGTAAAGCAATGGATCGCGCGTTCATGGCGTGATGACTGCGCCATTATAGCTGATCGCTAATATTTACGTGATAAGGCAGCCGATTTATCGCATATACAGGGTGACTGGTGGCAAATTTTTGACACTGAAGGAGAGCACTCTGTACTCGATTCTGGTCATAATGATGTAATAAAGGTAGGTGCTTAATTTTTCACAAGAATTCCCTATAAATAAATAAAGTTTTGTTACTATTTACTTTACTTACACGTGAGTCAATCGCGTCACGTGACGATCGCTGCCAATGCGTGGCGTAATCAATTCTTTAAATTTCAGTTAATTTTACTCACTTAATTATTAATATTTATTTTTTTCATTTTTTTCTCTATATGTATGATCTCAAACTATCACGTCCTCCAATTACAAAAGTGCCCCACCATTCACCCAGTAGTTATATTTAACTCGCGTTTCGGTGCCTTGCAGATCCCGTGGTCACGAGACCTCGTTAAAAATAGAGTGACAAGTGTCTGAAAGCATATTATTAACGTTGTAACTGAAGAATAGAGGACATTAAAAACAGTTTTAACTAGGTATTTCTATGATCGGAAGATTCCATATCCCACATCGCCGCTCTTTTTTCCACTTCCTCAATATAAAGCTCAGTATCGATTAAAAACGCCTTATTTGGACAAGCTCTTAGACATCTTGAACACTTACACTATTATCGAACCAATTGAATACCCACCATAAGCACATTTTGTGCAAATTGTCTAAATGCTAGTAGGTGAAATTCGCTTGAAGATAGGTTTCCTTGGTCGTACTTATTATCATTTCATTCGATACTAACATTTACTACGTGCACTTTTGAACAGCTGTCGAAGCTACCCTTAAGTTCTTGCTTATAGTTATGATACGGGAAATCGGTGTCATAAGGTTAGGAATGTTCTAAGCATTTTGGCCTTGAATAGTGCAAAGCAATTCTCGTTGCTAGGCACGTCCTACAGACTTAAGTACCTGTGAGATGTCGGGAAGACGTATTAAAACAACGAAAGACGAGTAAAATAAATATGACATAAAATATAATGACATTTGCCTAGACATAGTAGAATCCACGAAATTTTTAGGAGTTACAATTGACCAACACTTAAGTTGGAAAGTACATGTGAATAATATTTGTATGAAAATTGATAGATTTATTTACGTTATAAGGCGAATAGTACAACTAGTATCATTTCAGGCGGCACTCCTTGCATATCACGGATATATTTCGTCCGTCATCAGGTATGGCCTAATTTTATGGGGCTATTTTATCGAGGCTTATGGAATACCTTGGCAATACAGCAGATAAGATTCCCACGGCGCAGTTGGTGTTTCTGGGGGATTTTAATGCTCACCACGGGCAGTGGTTATACCCGTATCAGGACACTGACCATGCTGGCAGAGAGGCCTTTAAGTTATCGCTGACTTATGGTCTCTCACAGCTTGTTGACGAGCCTACGCGCATCCCCGACGTTGCTGGCCACACTGCGTATTGCTTGGACCTTCTGCTGACAACCGATCCTGAAAGATACTCGGTGTCCGTCACTGCACCTTTAGGGACATCCGATCACTGTATGGTGAAATCTGTATCGCTGTACTCGCCACCTGACACCCGCCCAAAAGGCTCCAGGCGAGTATGGCGTTACAAGTCAGCAGATTGGGATGAAATGCGACATTTCTTCGCATCTTATCCATGGCGGCAAACTTGTTTTACATCAACCGATCCATCGTGCTGCGCTGATGCTGTCTCAAGTGTGATAGTTCAAGCAATGGAGTACTTCATTCCCCACGCTGATCTATCCCTTGAAACCAAAGCTCGCCCACGGTTTAATACTGCTTGCCTTGCCGCTGAAAAGCGAAAGCGGGAAGCATACAAAGCCTGGGCAAATGCTCGCAGAAGCAAAGCCCTGGATTCGCATGAACTTAAGAAAAGATACAATGCTGCCGCCAAGTCCTGCAAAAAGGTAATCAAAGAGGCAATAGAGTACGAATGAGGTGCTCGTACTCTGTGCTATGTAAACATTAGCTCCGTAAAAAATATTGTTGTAAATAAGTTTTAAGCTTTATAAACATCGAATTTAGTAAAAATAAACACAAATTAAGTGATTCTAGCCCTGTGATATCGTTTTCAAAGTTAATAATTGCAAAATAAGTGAAAAAGTGACTTAACAGTTTTCTATAACATTGTACCTTAAGTTTAAACTCTCGATAGTTATTTTATTAGGTAATATTATTATTGTTGTATAATAAAGTGTATATATCCACCTCACTGTTTAAAAGCTAATCGTGTCGTGCTAGCTACCTATTAATTGTGAATTCAAAGTGTAACCATAACCTGCAAGTGACAGGTAACGAACTTTTCAAATTGTTTAATTCTATCCTTTGTTTCAATTCATTGTTTTACCTCTATAAATTTCATACGTCTTATTTATATTTAAATCGAATTGCTTTTCTAGCACATAATTCACATTGCATAATACTTTGTTATTTTTTTTTTTTATTCGAAATCAACAGTTTTTATATAAAGTAAACATGAATACTCGCAGTGCTTCGGCTCGCCAGTTGGAAAGCCAACTCCAACTCGCGCTCCAAGAGCTCAACAAGTATAGGACGCAATGTGAACAGCTGTTAAAGGAAAGGGAGGATAATGAGTTTGAGACATTGGAAATTATTAATAGGAATTCTAGCCTTAAAGCAGAGTTAGTTAAAATTCATGCATTATACTTGGAGACTAGAGAGGATAGAGATCGTTTGAAAAGACAAACTAGGGTATTTGATGGTTGTTATAATGAATATGACAACAATTTAAAAAACTTACAGTTATCACAGTCCCAACTTTCTAGTGCCCAAGAACGCATTGATAGATTAGAAAAGGATGCCATTAAGGCTCAGACAGACTATACACAACTCTTATTTAAAGGGTTGGTCCCTAACTCTCAATCTATATCATCAGACTCGCCAACAATTACTATTGACTTGACTGGTGATGAGTCTGTCACAAATACATCCATTAGACATATTAAAAATAGGATTAGTCACAACAAGTTTAAAAAGTATTTAAGGTTACAAAGATTTATTAAGAAAGCCAATAAAATTACAAAAAGGCAGAATACAAATCATGTATGTAGAAAATATAAGGCATTAATAGAGGAATGTAAGAAGTCTAGTTGTGAGGTGGATATCATGAGTGAAAGGTATGAAACTGACATCAGTTCCTTAAATAAGAAAATTTGTTGTCTGCAAATATCATTACAGGATATGACACATCAATATAATACTGCTCAAGATCAAATTAATCAGCATGTGGTTGACATGGATGAGCTTTTACAGCTATCAAAATATAATGAGGAGCGATTTCAATCGTTGACTGATACCATGTATCATAATTATAAAGGGTCCTCTATTCATTCATGTGGGGTCACTTGCTTAAATGATGTCAGTTCCATAGTTAGTAACCATGACATTGAAGAAAAACCAATCATCATGT
This sequence comes from Stenoptilia bipunctidactyla, assembly GCA_944452665.1. Taxonomy (NCBI): domain Eukaryota; kingdom Metazoa; phylum Arthropoda; class Insecta; order Lepidoptera; family Pterophoridae; genus Stenoptilia; species Stenoptilia bipunctidactyla. Next base: position 2,194,791 of record OX101738.1, on the reverse strand, counting down.
ATAGCGATGAAATAGGAAAAAATATGGGAGCTAAATTGTTAAACAACTCAAGTCAAGTAATAAATTATTGTATGCCTGGAGCATCAGCGGAGACAATATTAAATAAAGTATTAAAGGGCAGTTTTCAAACATATAGTTCCACTATGTTGACAAATTTGGATATTCCAAAGTCTTTAAATTAGATAATAAGACAACAGATGCTGGAGCATCTAGCAATATGTCAATTAAATACAATGAAAGTAATTTAAACTTGGTACACCAAAATATACAGGGCATCTCGGAAAAAGTCCTGGAAATAGAATTGTTTTTGAATGCTGAGCATATAGACATACTATGTATAACAGAACATTTTTTATTAGAACACCAATTAACTTTAAATTTTGCTCAGCACCAAGTTGCTAGTTCGTTCAATAGAAAGACAGCAATACATGGTGGCTCTTTAATAATATTAAATAAATCTTTAAAATTTAAGGAACGTAAGGACATAGTGAGCCTATCTATTGAACAAACTATTGAAATATCCTGTGTAGAATTGACAAATTTTATAATTGTTTGCATATATAGACTCCCTAAATCAAACTATGATAGTTTTGAACTAGCTTTAGAAGAATTATTGTGTAAATTAAGTAATTTAACTAAGAAAATATTTGTCTGTGGGGACTTTAATGTTGACTTGTTAGAAAACTCAACCTTGAGTAAAAAGTTAATAAATTTATTTAAATGTCACAATCTTATTAACCTGTTTCTACAACCAACTAGGGTAACAAAGACCACTGCAACTTGTCTAGATAATGTGTATTCTGATGCAATTCCAGTATATTCATCAGTAATAAATAAACTAAGCTCTGATCACAGCGGTCAGTTGGTTACATTTAAATACTCAAAAGAAAAACAGGTTAATAAGAGTATAATGGTTGTTCCAGTCAATGACAAACGTTTGGAGAGATTTCGATGTGGTCTAATCAACAATATACCTACTATAGCCCACTCCAATAATGTAAATTTACAATACAGTAACTTAAGTAGATTAATAAATAAACAACATGACAGTGTATTTATTCCGAAAAAGATCTCTCTAAACCAGTGTAAATCATTCAGTGATTGGGCTACCACAGGTATACATATCAGTAGAAAGCACTTATATGATCTCTATCATGAGAAATCATATAACAAAAATGACACCTTTTGCAACTATGTCAGAACTTACTCAAAGTTATTTAAAAAAGTTTGTGCCGCAGCCAAATCAATCTATCTAGGTAATAAGATTAAAAATAGTGCTAATAAGACTAAAACTACTTGGAATATAATTAATAAGGAAACTGGGAAAGTTAAGAATCGCAATAGTGAGTTTAAGCTTGTTATTGACAATACAATAATTAAAGCAGATGAAAATGTTGCGACAGCATTTGAGAGCTGTTTTGCTGACATTCCAGTTTCAACTACTAAATCATTAAGCTCATCACCTGTGGCGGCTGAATCATTGCTCAAAAATCATGTGAGTGAGTGCAAGGTGTCTTTCAAGTTCCAACCCATAGACACCGGGGATATTATTAAAACATTTAAGACAATTGATATTAAAAAGACAACTGACCTGTGGGGTATATCTGTTGAAATATTAAATTCTATTATAGATGTAATAGCTCCTTGCCTTGTTGAAATATTTAACAACTGTATTATTACTGGGGAGTTTCCTGATTTAATGAAGCATAGTAAGGTTATACCTTTATTTAAGTCGGGTAGCACTACAGACCCTACTAATTTTAGACCAATTTCAATTCTACCTACTTGTAGTAAAATTTTTGAAAAAAATATTCTTAATCAACTCTTGGCCCATTTCACCTATAACAAATTACTTCATAATAAACAATTTGGATTTACAAAGGGCCGTTCAACAACTGATGCTGGTGTTGAACTATTTGAAATAATCACTGGTGCCTGGGAGAGGTCACAGGATGCCCTAGGTGTATTTTGTGACCTATCTAAGGCATTTGACTGTGTTCAGCATGACACTCTCATCAGGAAACTCCATCACTACGGCATCAAAGGCACTGACCTCAAACTTTTGAATTCTTATCTAAGTGATAGAATTCAGAAGGTTGAGGTTAACCGGAAAAGGTCGGCTGGGTCGGTTGTGAGAATGGGAGTGCCTCAAGGATCAATTCTGGGCCCATTTCTGTTTCTAGTCTATATAAATGATCTACCCTATATGGTAGGCAATAATCATGAGATTGTATTGTTTGCTGACGACACATCATTAATTTTTAAAATGATAAGACAGAAAATAAACTATGACGATGTAAACAATGCTCTCGCAAATGTTGTTCAGTGGTTCAATATAAATAATCTAGCGTTCAATGATAAAAAAACTAAATGTATAAAATTCTCTGCACCAAATGTAAAACAAGTTGAGTCTGATCTGCGGCTTAATGGGAACAGATTGAATCTAGTAGATAACACTGTTTTTCTTGGAATTACCTTAGATTCTAAATTGCAATGGGGCGCCCATATCTCACAACTAGCGAGTAGACTTAGTTCTGCAGCGTTCGCGGTAAAGAAAATTCGCTCATTGACTGATGTTAATACAGCGAAGCTGGTATATTTTAGTTATTTTCATAGTATAATGTCCTATGGCATCCTACTTTGGGGAAATGCCGCAGATATTGACACGATATTTACACTGCAGAAAAGGGCTATTCGTGGAATGTATAAACTTGTAAACAGAGAATCTCTTCGAGAAAAGTTTAAAGAGATTGGTATCTTGACCCTTGCATCACAATATATTTATGAAAACATTATGTATATTTATAAGAATAGTAATAAATTTAAAACTAGGAAAGATAATCATGATACAAATTACTCTGTAAGGACTAGGAACGACCATAAGTTAGCGTTTCCTAAATTAAGGCTGGCTAAAAGTAGCAAATCATTTATTGGAATGTCAATACGTATATATAACAAAATTCCGAAGCCAATTCAATCCCTGCCATTCAATAAATTTAAATCAATCATTAAAAACACTCTATCTCGAAAAGCTTATTATAAAACTAAAGATTACTTAGATGATAAAAAGGCATGGGATTAAGTACAACAGGATATTTCTAAAAGTTTCTAATTACTTATATAGTAAATAGAATTTAAAAGTTGTATAAATGCACTGTTAACACTTCCTGTACCCGCCAGCTTTATATTCCTTTAATATTTCTTCACCTAAACCAAACAAATCAAAATGGAAGACATGAAAAAATCCATAATGAACATGAATGACCTTTTTGCTTCTCGGATGGATAATTTTGAACAAGAATTGAGTAAATCTTCTTCGCCTGGTTCAATTGCCCAAGATTTCCAGGATTTTAAGAGGTTTGTCCAAACTTATATGCTAAATTTGCAAAGGCAGGTTGATTTTCTAGCCAAGGAATGTGACAGGTTGGAAATGTGCAGCCGTCGCAAAAATCTATTGTTCCATGGAGTTCCAGAAACTGAGGATCCCATTGCCTCTATAAAACATATTATACTGGATAAAGTTAAGTTAGCAAGCTTCTCTCAGGACAACATCATCTATGCTCATCGGTTAGGAATCAGCAAAGAAGGTAAACCCAGGCCTTTACTTGTAAAATTTGCTAGTGAAGAGGTCCGTAAAAAGGTATGGTTTGCTAAAACAGCCTTAAAGGGATCTGGTATCACCATATCAGAATTTCTTACAAAACTTCGGCATCAAACATTCATGGCAGCTCGACAACGCTTTGGCGTTTCAAAATGTTGGACGCGCGATGGCAATATATTTGTGCTTGATACTGATGGTACACGCCACCGCATAGTCACGTCCGAGGACCTGAGAGAATAGAATAAGATATAAATTGAATTTATTAATGCATGGCTACATGGGGTCTAATAACATTATGTTTAAGTGAAACCTCAAGCATGTTGATTAATGTCATTGACATTAACTCAATTTGTAATTTTAAATTTAACTTGACAAAAGATATATATAATATATCTACTTATTTTTTAAAACAGATAGCACAAGTGCTATTAAACTTTTTATTTTTTAAACCAGCTAAGTATTTAGCTACTGATTCTGCTTTTATTGAGCAGTCTTGTATATTGACATGTCATAGTGAAACATGTTGTTCCACTACGCTGACAAGTTTGGGTTGTCCAAATTCTTTAAATTAGTAAATAAGACAACAGATGCTAAAGCATCTAGCAATATTTCAAGTGCTTTATATAATAAAAATTGTTTAAACCTGGTACATCAAAATATACAAGGCATCTCAGAGAAAGTCTTTGAAATTGAATTGTTTTTGAATGCCGAACATATAGACATTCTTTGTATAACTGAACATTTTTTGTTAGACCACCAGTTAATTGTAAATTTTTCTCAGCACCAAGTTGCTAGTTCGTTCAATAGACAGACAGCAATACATGGGGGCTCTTTAATAATATTAAATAAATCTTTAAAATTTAGAGAACGTACCGACATAGTGAGCCTATCTATTGAACAAACTATTGAAATATCCTGTGTAGAATTGACAAACTGCATAATTGTTTGTATATATAGACCCCCTAAATCACACTATGATAGTTTTGAACTTGTTTTAGAACAAGTATTGGATAAATTATGTAATAAAACTAAGAAAATATTTGTTTGCGGGGACTTTAATGTTAATTTATTAGAAAATTCATCATTGAGTAAAAAACTAATAAATTTGTTTAAATGTAATAATCTTAGTAACCTGTTCCTAGAACCAACTAGAATAACAAGGACCAGTGCAACTTGCCTAGATAATGTGTTTTCTAATGTTACTCCGGTAAGTTCATCAGTTATAAATAAACTAAGTTCTGATCACAGCGGTCAGTTGGTTACTTTTAAATACTCAAAGAAACAGGTTAATAAGAATATAATGGTTGTTCCGGTCAATAAAAAGCGTTTGGAGAGATTTAGATGTAGTATTATTAAAAATATGCCCCATATAGCCCACTCCAACAATGTAAATTTACAATACAGTAATTTAAGTAGTATAATAAATAAACAACATGAGAGTGTATTTATTCCGAAAAAAGTCTCTCCAAACAATTGTAAATCCTTCAGTGATTGGGCTACCACAGGTATACATATAAGTAGAAAGCACCTATATGATCTCTATCATGAGAAATCATATAACAAAAGTGAAAGTTTTTGCAACTACGTTAGAATTTACTCAAAATTATTTAAAAGAGTATGTGCCGCAGCCAAATCTATATATCTAAGTAATAAGATAAAAAATAGTTCTAATAAGACTAAAACAACATGGAACATAATAAATAAGGAAACTGGAAAAGTTAAGGATCGCAATACTGAGTTTAAACTTGTAATTGACAATAAAACCATTAATGTAGATGAAAATGTTGCGACAGCATTCGAAAATTGTTTTGCTGACATTCCAGTTTCAACTACTAAATTGTTAAATTCTTCACCTGTGGTGGCTGAATCATTGCTGAAAAATCATGTAAGTGAGTGCAAGGAGTCTTTCAAGTTCCAACCCATAGACACCGGGGACATTTTTAAAACATTTAAGACAATTGATGTTAAAAAGACAACTGATTTGTGGGGCATATCTGTTGAAATCTTAAGTTCTATCATAGATGTAATAGCTCCTTGCCTTGTTGAAATATTTAACAACTGTATTATAAGTGGGGAGTTTCCTGATTTAATGAAGCATAGTAAGGTTATTCCTTTATTTAAATCGGGTAGCTCTACGGACCCTACTAATTTTAGACCAATTTCGATTTTACCAACATGTAGCAAAATTTATGAAAAAATTATTCTCAACCAGCTATTAGCTCACTTCACAAAAAACAAGTTACTTCATAACAAACAATTTGGATTCACAAGGGGTCGTTCGACAACTGATGCTGGTGTTGAACTGTTTGAAGTAATAGCTGGTGCCTGGGAGGGGTCACAGGATGCTCTAGGTGTATTTTGTGACCTATCCAAGGCATTTGACTGTGTTCAGCATGACACTCTCATCAGGAAACTCCACCACTACGGCATCAAAGGCACTGACCTCAAACTTTTGAATTCTTACCTGAGTGATAGAATCCAGAAGGTTGAGGTTAACCGGAAAAGGTCAGCTGGGTCGGTTGTGAGAATGGGAGTGCCTCAAGGTTCAATTCTGGGCCCATTTTTATTTTTAGTCTATATAAATGATCTACCCTATATGGTAGGCAATAATCACGATATTGTATTGTTTGCTGATGACACATCATTAATTTTTAAAATGATAAGGCAGAAAACCAACTACGACGATGTAAACAATGCTCTCTCTAATGTAGTACAGTGGTTTAATGTAAATAATCTAGCTTTCAATGATAAAAAAACTAAATGTATAAAATTCTCCGCACCAAATGTAAAACAAGTTGAGTCTGATCTGCGGCTTAATGGGAACAGGTTGAATCTAGTAGATAACACTGTTTTTCTTGGAATTACCTTAGATTCTAAATTGCAATGGGGCGCCCATATCTCACAGCTAGCGAGTAGACTTAGTTCTGCAGCGTTCGCGGTAAAGAAAATTCGCTCATTGACTGATGTTAATACGGCGAGGCTGGTTTATTTTAGTTATTTTCATAGTATAATGTCCTACGGCATCCTACTTTGGGGCAATGCCGCAGACATTGACACGATATTTACACTGCAGAAAAGGGCTATTCGTGGAATGTATAAACTTGGAAGTAGAGAATCTCTAAGAGAAAAGTTTAAAGAGATTGGTATCTTGACCTTTGCATCACAATATATATATGAAAACATTATGTATATTTATAAGAATAGTAGTAAATTTAAAACCATGAAAGATAAGCATGATAAAAATTATTCTGTAATGACAAGGAACGACCATAAATTAGCGTTTCCCAAATTAAGGCTGGCTAAAAGCACCAAATCATTTATGGGAATGTCAATACGTATTTATAATAAAATACCACAGTCAATTCAATCTCTAACGTTTAATAAATTTAAAAGAACTATCAAAGAAACATTATGTAAAAAAGGCTACTATCAACTCCAAGATTATTTAGATGACAAAAGAGCGTGGGATTGATATCTCCACAGGTTATTTCCAAATATTAAACATTAATCACTATGTAAGCAGCTTGGCTGCGACATGATATTGGCAAGCACGAATAGCTGTCTTCTGTTTGTTTGTTCATGTCATAGCAGAGCTGTATTTCTGCCAAATTGTACCTATAATAAGCACTTTTTACAAAAGAGTGCCGAGAGTTTTTTTTCCGCCGGCTTTTTTCCTCTCGGTCTACCTAGGGTTCTACTTTCATTTCGTTTTTTAAAGCCGAAGAAGAAGTAGTAGTAGACATCACCAAGACATTGGTGGATAATGGGCGATCATTATCTTTATAAGCTGAGAGACGCACACTTCTCGACGGAGGCCTTCCCCTGGATTCTTCATGTCGTCCGGACCCGCGCCGCCCTCATCCAGCATTTGACGTTCGTAAAGTGTATAAAATTACCTACTACGAATAAAAAAAAAGTTTTCAGTTTTTCAGTTTTCTGAACTCCATTAAAGATTTTGAAATCACGAATTCGTCGGCGGCAGTAGCAGCGATCCAGAAGCCAACAACTAAAGCTCCGGTGAAGAGTCGTCGTTTAATTAAAAAGTAGTAGTCTTTATGCATTATCTAGTCTTGCTGATAATTCTTCATTTTGTACTATTATAAATAGAGAATTCAATTAATTGAGATCACCCTCAAATCGGTTTATATTTTCTATTATGCTATGCTGTATGTTGTAAATTGTAATTAGCTGTCTGTTAAATGTCAAATGTGTCATGTCAAAATTGTCTCGTCTTTCTTTAAAAGTAATGGTTTCGTCACATACAGCATGACTTTCAATATTTTTTTTATTTGTGTCGTAGTTCGAATTACATAGTTATTTACTTCAGTTAAAATGCTGGCAGGTATTATGAATTTTTGTCATAGTTATAAGTGTAAGTGTATAAGTAGTCTATTATTTATTTTATTATAAAATTACATACATATACATATTTATATATATATATTTTAAATGAATGAAATTTATAAATGAATTTTGAGGAGAGTAAAAATGAAAGTTCTTCGTCTTCTAAATCCTGTTCTTCAGGCGGGTCGAATAGTATTAACAGTAGTTTCCAAAGTTTATCGACGTCCCTAAATTCATTTCTAAACAATGAATTCTCTGGTTTGTCGTATAATTTTAATGTTGCACATATTAATGCACAGAGTATTCCTGCCCACCACATAGATATGCTAGATTCTTTTAAAATTGAAAATCTCCATGCCCTACTAGTGTCTGAAACTTGGTTCAAACCTTGTCTAGCGTCAACATCGTATGCTCTGCCGGGTTTTAACTTAATTCGTAACGATCGAATCCAAAAAACGGGAGGTGGTGTTGCAATTTACCTGCGCACGAACATACCGTATAAAGTCGTTCTGAAATCCACTAATGACGCTGACTCAAATATGGAATACTTGTTTATAGAAATTACTCTCAAGCACAAAAAAATACTCTTAGGTGTCATTTATGTTCCTTCGATGTATGAAAATTACTTTTCCATATTCGAGCAAATTCTGGAGGATTCCTTGCCAAACTACAGCGACACTATAATTATGGGGGATTTCAATACTTGTATGTTAAAAAACGATTCTAGGGCTAATAGATTGAAGTCCATTGTTGAATCCAGTAACTTGCACATACCTTCACTAAATGCAACGCATTTTTTCCCAAACTGTGCCCCTTCTCTTTTAGACCTCATGTTTGTTACGTTTCAAAATAATATTCATAAACATGGCCAGTGTGGTGCAGACGCGTTTTCATATCACGATCTTATATATCTGTCGTATAAGGTACGTCCTCCTACATCAAAGCCTAAAGTTGTATTGCGACGTAATTTTGGAGGTATGAATGTGGAAAACTTGCTTATTGATGCTGCTAATATGGATTGGTCTTTGATTGATAAAACTGTTGATGTTAATGAACAAGTAAGTCTTCTTAATAGCTTTTTGACAGAACTTTATGACCGACATGCACCTTTTCGTAAAATTAAGTTAAAACACCTTCCGGCTCCATGGCTAACTGACACCATCAAACTTCTTTTACATAAGAAAAATCTCGCAAAGGCTAAATTCAAAGCAGACCAATCCGAAGTAAATAGGGAGCGTTATAGATCTATCAGAAATTACTGCAACAAGGTGTGTAGGGATGCACAACGACGCCACATTCACGCATCCGTAGTAAACGGTGATCCAGCAAAAGTATGGAAATTTCTTAGGACTTTGGGTATTGGCAAACAAAAAAGTTCTATTACTTCAAATGTCGACCTTAACTTACTTAATAGACATTTCTCCTCAGTTTCCAAAATGGACGGATATGTAAAAAACCGTACATTACACCATCTTTCTCACTTGCCACGCCCGGACATAACTCCTTTCACATTTAAGCGTTTCACTGATAGTGATGTTAAGCAGAGTATTCTTAAAATTACCTCCAATGCCATGGGTTGTGACAGCATTAACCGTAATATGATAATTCCTATCCTTGATATCCTTCTCCCGACGTTAACTAAGATCCTCAATAACTCCTTATCTTCATCAACGTTCCCCGAATCCTGGAAAGTCGCAAACCTTATACCTTTACCAAAAACAAATAATCCTGTAGATCCATCTGACTATCGACCAATTTCAATATTACCTTTCCTTTCTAAAGTCCTCGAACGCCTAGTACACCATCAATTATATACTTTCCTTAATCACAACAGTCTCCTTAACCCATTCCAATCTGGATTTCGTTCCGGACATAGTACGGTTACCGCGCTGGTGAAAATAACCGATGACATAAGAAGTGGTATGGAACATCAAAAACTGACACTACTTACTTTGCTGGACTTCAGTAATGCTTTTAATGCAGTTGATTTTGATGTTCTACTTGGTACTCTTTGCTCTCTAAACATATCTCCTGAAGTGATCGACTGGTTTTGCAGTTATTTGCAAGGCCGCCGGCAACGTATTTTAGTCGATGACAAAGTGTCCTCATGGTGCAATACTGTCGCCGGTGTGCCCCAAGGTGGTGTGCTCTCTCCGTTATTATTTTCAGTTTTCATTAATACTATAACGACCCCCCTATCTTCTTCCTACCACTTGTATGCAGATGATCTACAAATCTATACGCAATTCAGTCCCGACAGCATCAATTTGTCCATTAACACTATTAATAAGGACCTTGGTTCAATACTTGAATGGGGTAAATATTATGGTTTAAATATTAATCCTTCAAAGACTCAAGTTATCCTTATTGGTAGCTCTAAACTCATAAACAAAGTTGATTATCAGCAACTTGCTCCAATAATTTTTGATAACGTCATCATACCTTACAGTAGAGTGGTTAAAAATCTAGGAGTCCTCCTGGATTCCACACTGTCATGGAAACCTCAAATAGAATCTGTCAGCAGAAAAGTTTTCTCTGCTGCACGATCTCTCCGAAAGCTTCGAAATTTTCTGCCAATACCTACCAAAATTGCTCTCGCACAATCACTTATACTCCCAATACTGGATTACGCTGACACTAGCTATCTTAATTTGACCGAAGAGCAACTAAACAAGCTTGAGCGCCTTCAAAATATGTGTATTAGATTCATATTTGGTTTACGAAAATATGATCACGTTTCCGAATTCCGCGTAAGGCTCAAGTGGCTCCCAATTCGTCTTCGAAGGAATACTCATACACTAAATGTTTTATACAAAATATTATTCAACCCTTGTCTGCCAATCTATCTTAAAGAACGCTTTAGTTTTCGCCATCAACACCATGAACGTAACTTGCGGTCTGCCAGCAACTACTTGCTGGCAACTCCCCGTCACAGTTCCCACCTTTATCAGCAGTCGTTCACGGTGAAAGCAATATCTCTTTGGAACTCATTACCATCTTCTCTCCACCACGCTAAAACAATAGCTTCTTTTAAATATCATTTAAAAAACTTCTATCTCTCAAACTTATCACATTTTATATAGAATCTATGTTAATACAAAGCATACTTTGTTCTTTCTACTTATATATCTATTTTTAAATTAATGTTTTTATTTATATATATATATGTATTTCTTATTATACTATTACACCTATTTATATACTTTATTTAGTACCATTTATAAAATAATAATAATGCCATGTTTACGTTTCTTTTTAATTTATTTTAAGATAAGGTTGCCTGGAAGAGATCACTTTGAAGTGATAAGGCCGCCCAAATTGTACATTTAATGTTTATACTGTATTTTTTTTTTGTAAGTTACCCATTCTATGCAAATGGCAATAAATTGTTTGAATACTTAATAATTTTATTTACAGCTTGGCTGTGCAGTGTATGTATGACATGCTGGTGACTGTCCCACTCACTTATTTTTTTGTCAAGACATCAGCAAGAACGTCATGCTCCCTCAGGCGGCATGGCTAGTGGTAGCGTCGGGTATCGGGTCACCCTCTTCCCTAAAATATGGTTGAGGAGGGTGATGGCTGGTGCTTGCGTTAACTCGTGAACGGGTGCTGCTAGCGGTGCCAGGTCGTTTTGCTAATGATACTATGACTATTTTATTCCATTCTTGTTCAAATACTCTGGTCCCAGTTTGTCATATTCGTATTGTGCATCCATAGCTAATTGTATCTGCTATGTAAGCAATTTGGCTGTGGCATGACATTGGCTCTCACAATTAGCTGTCTTGTGTTTGTTTTTTTTTCATGTCACGGTCAATTTGTACTGTACCTATTTGTATTAATTTGATAAATCTGACTGAAAAAGAGTGCCAAGAGTTTTTTTCCGCCGGCTTTTTTTGTCTCTTGGTCTACTGTAATATCTTATTTAACAACTATCAACAACTAGTTAAAGCCGAAGTATGTGATGACTGACTTCATCAAGTGTTTTGTGAAATTCCTAAGATGAATAAAACTTTTTTTTTTTTTCAAAAGAGCTCGTTTTGCCCACATAGGCCGTATCGGAGACAGAATAGCAGCATACCCTTCGGGAAGTAAAGCTTTCTGGTCCCTTGCCAAGTCGGTCGAAACGAACTTTTGTCGCCCGTCGCTGCCACCACTGAGGAAACCCGATGGTTCTCTGGCCCACACTGCTAAGGAGAAAGCAGATTTATTTGCTAGTATCTTCGCAAAAAAATCTCGTCTAGATTGCCAAGGAAAAATCCCACCCCAATTACCTCAGTTCGGACCTACAATGGGTACCGTTCACATTCGCCAAAAGGAGGTTCTTAAATGCTTGCTGCACCTAGACGAGAACAAAGCTTGTGGTCCAGACGGTATTCCTGCAGTGGTCTTAAAACGCTGCGCAGCTGAGCTGTCTCCCGTTTTGACGCGTCTTTATCGACTTTCATTGGAATCCGGTAAGGTTCCAAAGTCCTGGAAGCTTGCTAACGTACAACCAGTACCAAAGAAGGGAAGCCGTGCCGATCCTGTCAACTATCGACCAATTTCAATCACTTCCATACTTTGCAAAGTCATGGAACGTGTATTGAACAATCGACTCCTGGCATACCTCGAGGCCAACGAGCTCCTAAGCGATAGCCAATATGGTTTCCGCAACGAGCGCTCGACCGGCGATCTTCTCGTGTATGCCACTCACTTATGGAGCGAGGCCTTGGAGGGTCATGGTGAAGCAATAGCTGTATCCTTAGACATTTCCAGGGCCTTTGACAGGGTCTGGCATGATGGTCTCTTAAGTAAGCTTCCAACTTATGGCATACCGATTGGGCTCTGCGACTGGATATCTGATTTTCTGAGGGAACGGTCAATTCGAGTAGTCTTAGTTGGCTTCTCCTCCGACCAAATGGCAATTAATGCCGGGGTACCTCAGGGATCTGTTCTCTCTGCAACATTATTCTTGCTGCACATTAATGACCTTTTAACACCGGGCATTATTAGTTATGCTGATGACAGCACTGTTGTAGAGAGATACGTATCCAATGCGCGATCGAGCCCCCGTGAAATCCAGAGTTTAAGAAAGTCAATGATTGAGCGCGTTGATTTGACCTCACGGAAAGTATCCGATTGGGGTGAGTCGAATTTGGTCAAATTCAACGCGTCCAAAACTCAGGCGTGTCTATTCTCCGCAAAAAAGAGCACCTTCACATTAACGCCCACTTTCCAAAATGTATCAGTCCCCATCACTGACCATCTAGGGCTTTTAGGCGTAACTATAACATCCAGTTTAAACTTCGGTCAACAAATTGTGTCCATGGCTCAAGTAGCTTCGAAAAAGTTGGGAATAATCTCGAAGGTACGGCGGTACTTCAGCCCTGCACAGCTTCTTAACTTATATACAGCTCAAGTGCGATCATGCATGGAGTACTGCAGTCATCTTTGGGATGGTTCAGCCAAATATCAAATAGAAGCGCTGGACTCCGTTGACCGAAGAGCCCGTAAATTAATTAACAACGTCGACCTTACGACCAAAAAACTACAGACCCTAGAGCATCGTCGTAAGGTTGCTTGTTTAACCGTGTACTACAGGATACATTTTGGTGAGTGCGCGAGTGCTCTGTTTGAGCAAATTGAACCCTCACCCTTTTACCATCGGACTACTAGACGCATACAGAACTTCCATCCGTATGTGGTTGATATTCCGAAAAGTCGAACTAAGCGCTTTGACAGTTACTTTTTGATACGGGTCGCCAAGGTTTGGAATGAACTGCCTGCGTCTATTTTCCCTGACCAGTATAGTCCTAGTACTTTTAAGCGTCGAGTGAATAGGTTTCTCGTGGATGGACGTGTACCACCTTAGTCTTCATGTTCACTTAACATAAGGTGTCATGGAAAAAAAAAAAAAAAACTCGGTTGAGGCCGACCGAGTATTCATAATACAAAAAAAATGTATACGGACCATTCGTAGGGCAGATTTAACAGACAGCTGCAAACCATGATTTGCTAAACTAAAAATTTTGCCATTTCCATCACTGTATATAATATGAAGTATGCTGCTTTGTCAATCGGAACAAACATTTATTTGAAAAAAATGAGGATGTGATTGGACGGCGTGGCAGACACAAAAGTATGTACCACCCCAAAAGCTAACTGTTTGTAGTAAAAATGTGCACTGTATGGCTGTCAAATTGTACAATAAATTACCCAGTACATACAGAAATCTCCCCGAAAAAAAGTTTAAAACTACATTGTTTAATATATTATTAGAAAAAATGTACTATGACATTAATACCTATTTAAATGATAAATTCTGAATTAATTTTTCTTGCTAAATTTTGACTTCTACTACTTAATTGTAATTTGACTTCATTTTTAATTAATGTTCATTTCTGACATCTTTTAATATTACTTTGGATATTTAATTTTATCTAGTATTATTTTTTATGTTTCAATTTGATGTGCTTTTTATTTTATTTGTGTTTTATATTAATTTAAATTTATTTATTTATAAAATGTAATTTATGTCAAAATATTTTTTTTTTTTATAAGTGACTAAACCCGCGTTTGACCTCAATCTCACCTGATGGTAAGAGATGATGAGGTCGAAGATGAAAGCACACGGGTTTAGGAAGGAACTGGCTCTTTATACAATATTGCCGGAACACATTACCGCCGGAGCGGTAACGTTTGGCGGCAGACTTTATATAAAGGGTGGTCGCTAGCCAGGCGGACCCAGAAGGGATCCTACCACCAAGCAAAATTTAATGCAATTGCTTTGTAAATGTTCTTTACTATAATTTTATAATTTTGCACGCTGAACAATCAGCAGTATATGCTGGACCTGACTTATAAATATGAACTGACTGTACCATATATTGGCAAAATAATGATTTATTATTATTATTAAATCAGATCGGTATGAAAGTTTCAAACAAATTATCAGCTAAGTGGGTCATGATTCCGTTGGTTCGATAGTGTAGGAGTCCTTACCAACCCGCACGATGTCAATACTTAAATATGTCAAATGGTGTTCTATGCGAGGAGGTTTACTGAAACACCGTCAATACCAACCGAATGCCTTGAATGCGCGGTCAATTTAGATTAACGTCACAACTAGGTCATACAGAGTTCAGTGACTTTGAAATGTGCAAACATATAAAAAAATTAAACTTATTTAAATGACTTCAGTCTGCAACAGAATCCTGTGTATAATTGATTGAATCAGGCGTTAAGTACTTTGCGGAAATCCATGGCGACTACTATAAAAAGTTACTTTGCTTATTCCGCGACTTGTACTTGCACTAGTGATGCAGGATTTTCATGCGTAGGTTCACCGCCCTCCCTCCCTCAAGCAAGAAGCAAGAAATACAATGAACACACACTTGGAACCCACACCACAAGTACCTCAGGGTCGTTGCGCCCTGAGGATGCTTCTGGTTGAGGCGAAACACGTGTCGGTGATAGCTTGTGGTGTGGATAGGATAGCATGTCTTGCTTCTTGCTCGAGGGAGGGAGGGCGGTGAACCTACGCATGAAAATCCTGCATCACTAGTGCAAGTACAAATCTCGGAATTAGCAAAGTAACTTTTTATAGTAGAATCCTGTGTATATGCATGCATATTTTATGTCGGAGATTGGGTGGTATACATGATTCTGTCGCAGGCTGTAGATTGTGGTTTTGATGTTCCCAGGCCAGAACCGGTTCCCGGGCTGCCGCTGCAAGGCGCAGTGCAACACGAAGCAGTGCCCGTGCTACCTGGCCGTGCGCGAGTGCGACCCCGACCTGTGCTCGCAGTGCGGCGCCGACCTCGCGCGCGCGCCGCCCTGCCGCAACGTGTGCGTGCAGCGGTCAGTATACAGCGTGCCGTGACAGTGTGTGCCTGTGTCGCAGTGCAGCGGTCAGTATACAGCGTGCCGTGACAGTGTGTGCCTGTGTCGCAGTGCAGCGGTCAGTATACAGCGTGCCGTGACAGTGTGTGCCTGTGTCGCAGTGCGGCGCCCTGCCGCAACGTGTGCGTGCAGCGGTCAGTATACAGCGTGCCGTGACAGTGTGTGCCTGTGTCGCAGTGCAGCGGTCAGTATACAGCGTGCCGTGACAGTGTGTGCCTGTGTCGCAGTGCGGCGCCCTGCCGCAACGTGTGCGTGCAGCGGTCAGTATACAGCGTGCCGTGACAGTGTGTGCCTGTGTCGCAGTGCAGCGGTCAGTATACAGCGTGCCGTGACAGTGTGTGCCTGTGTCGCAGTGCAGCGGTCAGTATACAGCGTGCCGTGACAGTGTGTGCCTGTGTCGCAGTGCAGCGGTCAGTATACAGCGTGCCGTGACAGTGTGTGCCTGTGTCGCAGTGCGGCGCCCTGCCGCAACGTGTGCGTGCAGCGGTCAGTATACAGCGTGCCGTGACAGTGTGTGCCTGTGTCGCAGTGCAGCGGTCAGTATACAGCGTGCCGTGACAGTGTGTGCCTGTGTCGCAGTGCGGCGCCCTGCCGCAACGTGTGCGTGCAGCGGTCAGTATACAGCGTGCCGTGACAGTGTGTGCCTGTGTCGCAGTGCAGCGGTCAGTATACAGCGTGCCGTGACAGTGTGTGCCTGTGTCGCAGTGCGGCGCCCTGCCGCAACGTGTGCGTGCAGCGGTCAGTATACAGCGTGCCGTGACAGTGTGTGCCTGTGTCGCAGTGCAGCGGTCAGTATACAGCGTGCCGTGACAGTGTGTGCCTGTGTCGCAGTGCGGCGCCCTGCCGCAACGTGTGCGTGCAGCGGTCAGTATACAGCGTGCCGTGACAGTGTGTGCCTGTGTCGCAGTGCGGCGCCGTGACAGTGTGTGCCTGTGTCGCAGTGCGGCGCCGTGACAGTGTGTGCCTGTGTCGCAGTGCGGCGCCCTGCCGCAACGTGTGCGTGCAGCGGTCAGTATACAGCGTGCCGTGACAGTGTGTGCCTGTGTCGCAGTGCAGCGGTCAGTATACAGCGTGCCGTGACAGTGTGTGCCTGTGTCGCAGTGCGGCGCCCTGCCGCAACGTGTGCGTGCAGCGGTCAGTATACAGCGTGCCGTGACAGTGTGTGCCTGTGTCGCAGTGCAGCGGTCAGTATACAGCGTGCCGTGACAGTGTGTGCCTGTGTCGCAGTGCAGCGGTCAGTATACAGCGTGCCGTGACAGTGTGTGCCTGTGTCGCAGTGCGGCGCCCTGCCGCAACGTGTGCGTGCAGCGGTCAGTATACAGCGTGCCGTGACAGTGTGTGCCTGTGTCGCAGTGCAGCGGTCAGTATACAGCGTGCCGTGACAGTGTGTGCCTGTGTCGCAGTGCGGCGCCCTGCCGCAACGTGTGCGTGCAGCGGTCAGTATACAGCGTGCCGTGACAGTGTGTGCCTGTGTCGCAGTGCAGCGGTCAGTATACAGCGTGCCGTGACAGTGTGTGCCTGTGTCGCAGTGCGGCGCCCTGCCGCAACGTGTGCGTGCAGCGGTCAGTATACAGCGTGCCGTGACAGTGTGTGCCTGTGTCGCAGTGCAGCGGTCAGTATACAGCGTGCCGTGACAGTGTGTGCCTGTGTCGCAGTGCGGCGCCCTGCCGCAACGTGTGCGTGCAGCGGTCAGTATACAGCGTGCCGTGACAGTGTGTGCCTGTGTCGCAGTGCGGCGCCGTGACAGTGTGTGCCTGTGTCGCAGTGCGGCGCCGTGACAGTGTGTGCCTGTGTCGCAGTGCGGCGCCCTGCCGCAACGTGTGCGTGCAGCGGTCAGTATACAGCGTGCCGTGACAGTGTGTGCCTGTGTCGCAGTGCAGCGGTCAGTATACAGCGTGCCGTGACAGTGTGTGCCTGTGTCGCAGTGCGGCGCCCTGCCGCAACGTGTGCGTGCAGCGGTCAGTATACAGCGTGCCGTGACAGTGTGTGCCTGTGTCGCAGTGCAGCGGTCAGTATACAGCGTGCCGTGACAGTGTGTGCCTGTGTCGCAGTGCAGCGGTCAGTATACAGCGTGCCGTGACAGTGTGTGCCTGTGTCGCAGTGCGGCGCCCTGCCGCAACGTGTGCGTGCAGCGGTCAGTATACAGCGTGCCGTGACAGTGTGTGCCTGTGTCGCAGTGCGGCGCCCTGCCGCAACGTGTGCGTGCAGCGGTCAGTATACAGCGTGCCGTGACAGTGTGTGCCTGTGTCGCAGTGCAGCGGTCAGTATACAGCGTGCCGTGACAGTGTGTGCCTGTGTCGCAGTGCAGCGGTCAGTATACAGCGTGCCGTGACAGTGTGTGCCTGTGTCGCAGTGCGGCGCCCTGCCGCAACGTGTGCGTGCAGCGGTCAGTATACAGCGTGCCGTGACAGTGTGTGCCTGTGTCGCAGTGCAGCGGTCAGTATACAGCGTGCCGTGACAGTGTGTGCCTGTGTCGCAGTGCGGCGCCCTGCCGCAACGTGTGCGTGCAGCGGTCAGTATACAGCGTGCCGTGACAGTGTGTGCCTGTGTCGCAGTGCAGCGGTCAGTATACAGCGTGCCGTGACAGTGTGTGCCTGTGTCGCAGTGCGGCGCCCTGCCGCAACGTGTGCGTGCAGCGGTCAGTATACAGCGTGCCGTGACAGTGTGTGCCTGTGTCGCAGTGCAGCGGTCAGTATACAGCGTGCCGTGACAGTGTGTGCCTGTGTCGCAGTGCAGCGGTCAGTATACAGCGTGCCGTGACAGTGTGTGCCTGTGTCGCAGTGCGGCGCCCTGCCGCAACGTGTGCGTGCAGCGGTCAGTATACAGCGTGCCGTGACAGTGTGTGCCTGTGTCGCAGTGCGGCGCCCTGCCGCAACGTGTGCGTGCAGCGGTCAGTATACAGCGTGCCGTGACAGTGTGTGCCTGTGTCGCAGTGCAGCGGTCAGTATACAGCGTGCCGTGACAGTGTGTGCCTGTGTCGCAGTGCGGCGCCCTGCCGCAACGTGTGCGTGCAGCGGTCAGTATACAGCGTGCCGTGACAGTGTGTGCCTGTGTCGCAGTGCAGCGGTCAGTATACAGCGTGCCGTGACAGTGTGTGCCTGTGTCGCAGTGCGGCGCCCTGCCGCAACGTGTGCGTGCAGCGGTCAGTATACAGCGTGCCGTGACAGTGTGTGCCTGTGTCGCAGTGCAGCGGTCAGTATACAGCGTGCCGTGACAGTGTGTGCCTGTGTCGCAGTGCGGCGCCCTGCCGCAACGTGTGCGTGCAGCGGTCAGTATACAGCGTGCCGTGACAGTGTGTGCCTGTGTCGCAGTGCAGCGGTCAGTATACAGCGTGCCGTGACAGTGTGTGCCTGTGTCGCAGTGCGGCGCCCTGCCGCAACGTGTGCGTGCAGCGGTCAGTATACAGCGTGCCGTGACAGTGTGTGCCTGTGTCGCAGTGCGGCGGTCAGTATACAGCGTGCCGTGACAGTGTGTGCCTGTGTCGCAGTGCAGCGGTCAGTATACAGCGTGCCGTGACAGTGTGTGCCTGTGTCGCAGTGCAGCGGTCAGTATACAGCGTGCCGTGACAGTGTGTGCCTGTGTCGCAGTGCGGCGCCCTGCCGCAACGTGTGCGTGCAGCGGTCAGTATACAGCGTGCCGTGACAGTGTGTGCCTGTGTCGCAGTGCGGCGGTCAGTATACAGCGTGCCGTGACAGTGTGTGCCTGTGTCGCAGTGCGGCGCCCTGCCGCAACGTGTGCGTGCAGCGGTCAGTATACAGCGTGCCGTGACAGTGTGTGCCTGTGTCGCAGTGCGGCGGTCAGTATACAGCGTGCCGTGACAGTGTGTGCCTGTGTCGCAGTGCGGCGGTCAGTATACAGCGTGCCGTGACAGTGTGTGCCTGTGTCGCAGTGCAGCGGTCAGTATACAGCGTGCCGTGACAGTGTGTGCCTGTGTCGCAGTGCAGCGGTCAGTATACAGCGTGCCGTGACAGTGTGTGCCTGTGTCGCAGTGCGGCGCCCTGCCGCAACGTGTGCGTGCAGCGGTCAGTATACAGCGTGCCGTGACAGTGTGTGCCTGTGTCGCAGTGCAGCGGTCAGTATACAGCGTGCCGTGACAGTGTGTGCCTGTGTCGCAGTGCGGCGCCGTGACAGTGTGTGCCTGTGTCGCAGTGCAGCGGTCAGTATACAGCGTGCCGTGACAGTGTGTGCCTGTGTCGCAGTGCGGCGCCCTGCCGCAACGTGTGCGTGCAGCGGTCAGTATACAGCGTGCCGTGACAGTGTGTGCCTGTGTCGCAGTGCAGCGGTCAGTATACAGCGTGCCGTGACAGTGTGTGCCTGTGTCGCAGTGCGGCGCCCTGCCGCAACGTGTGCGTGCAGCGGTCAGTATACAGCGTGCCGTGACAGTGTGTGCCTGTGTCGCAGTGCGGCGGTCAGTATACAGCGTGCCGTGACAGTGTGTGCCTGTGTCGCAGTGCAGCGGTCAGTATACAGCGTGCCGTGACAGTGTGTGCCTGTGTCGCAGTGCAGCGGTCAGTATACAGCGTGCCGTGACAGTGTGTGCCTGTGTCGCAGTGCGGCGCCCTGCCGCAACGTGTGCGTGCAGCGGTCAGTATACAGCGTGCCGTGACAGTGTGTGCCTGTGTCGCAGTGCAGCGGTCAGTATACAGCGTGCCGTGACAGTGTGTGCCTGTGTCGCAGTGCGGCGCCCTGCCGCAACGTGTGCGTGCAGCGGTCAGTATACAGCGTGCCGTGACAGTGTGTGCCTGTGTCGCAGTGCGGCGGTCAGTATACAGCGTGCCGTGACAGTGTGTGCCTGTGTCGCAGTGCAGCGGTCAGTATACAGCGTGCCGTGACAGTGTGTGCCTGTGTCGCAGTGCAGCGGTCAGTATACAGCGTGCCGTGACAGTGTGTGCCTGTGTCGCAGTGCGGCGCCCTGCCGCAACGTGTGCGTGCAGCGGTCAGTATACAGCGTGCCGTGACAGTGTGTGCCTGTGTCGCAGTGCAGCGGTCAGTATACAGCGTGCCGTGACAGTGTGTGCCTGTGTCGCAGTGCGGCGCCCTGCCGCAACGTGTGCGTGCAGCGGTCAGTATACAGCGTGCCGTGACAGTGTGTGCCTGTGTCGCAGTGCAGCGGTCAGTATACAGCGTGCCGTGACAGTGTGTGCCTGTGTCGCAGTGCGGCGCCGCCCAGTGCACTCCACCATCACTCATATCACTCACTCAATCAATCAATCAGTGTGTGACTGTGAAATAAATAAATAAATATTTCTGACACTCACACACCATTATCTAGCCCAAATTAAGTTTCTTAAAGAACTTGTGTTATGGATACTAGATAACTGATATACTTAAGAAATATATACACATACATATTGAATAAATACATATTTTTTATTAAAATAAACTTAAATAAACATATAAACATCCATGACTTGACGGCTAATATCTGTGTTCATCACACAAATATCCACCGCCGCCGGGATTCAAACCCAGGACCTCTGGCATAGAAGGCAATGTATGTTACCGCTACACCAGCCGGTCGTCAATTATTGAAAAAATAATATTGATACATATTGCGAAGGTGCGTCACACACTACAAAGGAAAATAACTTCATAACTGTGACCTAAAATAATATACTCAGCCAACGGTTTCCTCTTTGTATCTTTGTGGAAACCAATACACTAAACATAAGAAGTGAAAGTGACACTAAACAGATTTAGTAGTAACTTATTTTAGATTTAATTTAATTTGTTTTGGTTTTAAGAACACTGATTCATGTTTTATTTTATGTTACGGGAGAGTGGTGTCTCCCAACACAAATTTTCAATGTTTAAAGGAGGTCAACTGCCACTTATATTAATATTATAAGGATTTTTGTAAAAAGTAAATAAATACATAAATATTTGATATTTTCCAGGGGTCTGCACAAGCACTTGCTGCTAGCACCGAGCGACGTGGCGGGATGGGGCATCTTCCTCAAAGAAGCCGCGCAGAAGAACGAGTTCATCTCCGAATACTGCGGGGAGGTCAGTCTAATCATCAAAAAAGTTTAATTTTTGCTTCTAGAGTTGATGCAATAAATTTACCTTAAAAAATAAACAATAAGAGTTATGTTTCTCTCCACTTCATGCCTAACTGAAATATGTATATATCTAAAAATGTCTCTGTCTGTCTGGTACGTTTTCACGCCGAAACCGCTGAACCGATTTTTATGATTTTTGGTATACGTATAGAAATTATCTCGAGAAAAGGCAAAGTATAATTTATTTAACTTTGCCTTAATTTATTAAATTAACCTGTAAGAAAGTTAAATAAGGAATCAAATTTTGAATTCAAAATATACGAGTATAACAGTTTTTCAAGTTACTCTGTCTGACAATCTATCTAAATTTAGTATAGAGTAAGCTGGAAATTCAAGAATGGACATAGCAATATTATTTATCCCATAGCAATTACCAATATTCACGCGGCCGAAGTCGCGGGCAATCTATCATAATCAAAAAATTTTATCGGTTGGCCGGGATACTACTTACTATAGTTGAATTGTTTTCAAATGATTTTCGTGACAGTTCAAAATTGACAACCCAGTGACGTTGCCGCAACGAATTTGTTCGATGAACCATTCGAATGCTTTTACAAATCTAATCAGTTGGTGAAAAAAATGTATTGAAACTTACGATTATAAGATGGCTGCTCCTATTTCAGCGATTACTATGATGATTCAGTAGTGTCAATCTCTATCACCTGAACGTTCCGTTTCTTTGAGTATGTCAATTTGAGATGAAGATTTTTTGTGACATTTAGTTAATTTATTTACAGTTAATAATAAAAATTACACTTGATCAATAGTTTAATTTCGAATTTCAGTATTAACAATTTTATTTACATAGTTTTTAATTTTTATCGCGCCTATTTATATTTAATTAGTTGTAAATAGTTTGCGCGTAATGGAAAATGAAAACTGTCAGGAAAATCATTTGAAAACAGTTCAACTATATATGATAATTTATCTTCATAGAAATGTTTTCTTTCCAGGTTATATCGCAGGACGAGGCCGACAGACGCGGCAAGGTGTATGATAAATACATGTGCTCGTTTTTGTTCAATTTGAATAACGGTAAGTGTAACCATCAATTTTAAAGTATTCTGAGTTCTAGTGTCTTCCTATGTATTAACTAATATATAATATACCTCCCGTGCTGGACTGGGAGCAAAGGAAAAACATAGAATGTGCCAGCTGCTTCTCTTCCCGGGCAAACTGTAAATTCAGTAAAGGGACAGAGGTTTTATTAGATATTTTTTTGTGGGCGATAGGCTGACCCCCTGTCACTGCAATAGTCTCTATCCACCATTATAATACCTCCAAATTTGTCGAACGTGACGTCAGGTGGTTTTATAACCTCTGGTGTTCTGCCTATCCCATAAGGGATACAGGCGTGAAGTTATGTATGTATGTATTATAACTAATATAAATAATAAAAATATGTATTATTAAAAGTATTTGTAAATATGCAATTAAATATTGTTCAAAAAATATTCACAAAACACCAACTTGCTCAAAAGTAAGCACATAGACAAAGGGATTCATACTTATACATTTTTTTTGTGTAAATGCACACTTATCAATATATATTATATAAAACTGTTCCGTTACTGACTGAGTGACTGAGGTACTGAGTGACTGACAGACAACGTACAGCCGTAACTACTGGGCGTAGAGAGCTGAAATTTGGAACATACATTTTTTAGGGGATGTAGGGGTGCACTAAGGAAGGAATTCCCGAAATTCCCACGGGAACGGGAAATATAGGACTTTTTAGTTTGTATGAAAAATCTTATTCCTTGAGTGCACCGATGTGAAACTTGGTGTAAAGGTTTTTCAATGTGTGTCTGGTTGTGTTATGAAAGGAATTCCCGAAGTTCCCACGGGATCGGGAAATATATGATGTTTTAGTTTGTATGAAAAAATCCCATCCCTTGAGTGCACGGATGTGATACTTGATATAAAGGTTCCTCAATAAGTGTCTGTTTGTATTATGGAAGGAATTCCCGAAATTCCCACGGGAAGGGGTTGGACTTTTTAGTTTGTATGAAAAATCTTATTCCTTGAGTGTACGGATGTGATACTTGGCATGAAGGTTCTTCAAAGAGTGACTGGTTGTGCTACGAAAAATATTCCCAAAATTTCCACGGGCACGGGAAATATATGATATTTAGTTTGAATGAAAAAACTTATTCCTTGAGTGCATCCAATGGGTGTGATACTTGGTATAAAGGTTCTTTCAGTGGGTGTCTGGTTGTATAGTTTCTGAAATTTCCACGAGAAGGGTAGTTAAGCGCATACGAAGTTGCGGGATAAAGCTAGTCATACATAATATATTACACCCAGCCCAATGCAAATAAAAAGATAGTGTTACCCCATCGCCAAAGTGGTCGAATTTTCAAGTATTATAGGTTTTCTAAGTGGTATTTAATTGAATGTATTTCTGAAAAAACCCGGTGCAAAAGGAAACTAAAAAATTGGTTGAGAAGGTTCTATTATTTGCAAACTGAAACTTTACTTAAATATCAAATTTAAAAAAAAATCCTTACACCCTCATATACATACTTTCCCAATATTCTAACTCAATTCCTGAATATGACACCTCATAACTCAATTACTCAACATGACACTTCAAACCTAAACTACATACACACATACATACATGTAGTACATACAAACCTACGATATAAACTGTAATAGTTGAAATATGTTGCAAAGAAATAGCTAACTTTACTATTTTGTCAGATCGAAAATGTTTTTAACATATAATATTTTTCATAAGATTCAGCCCAGTATACTACTGTCCTAATATTAATAAATTCTGCCCTCATCATTATAACTAATAAACTTACAAAATGAAAATGTTCAAGATCGATCGAATGATGAGAATTAATTAGTTTATATTATTTATACTATACTTATATTATACTATACCATATTAAGATTTTGGACTTAACAATTTTATTCATGTGTGCTTTGTTTATTATCTCTTTGAATTGTTTGATTTATGTCAATTTGATGTTGTTATTTTAATCATATTTAGTACTGCAATCTTTAAAAAAACTAGCCACCTACAACACAGGGAATCCTAGTGTAGGGGCTAGTGTGCTCAAAAAATGAAAAAATAATATATGTAACTAATAATAAGGTGAATACTGTTTTCTACGCAAAACTTAATTGGAGAAATTGAATAAATTAAATTAAAAACAAATAAGTTTACTTAACTAATTTTCTTAACAATATACCATTTCAACCCTTCAGATTTCGTGGTAGACGCGACCCGCAAAGGCAACAAGATTAGGTTCGCGAACCACTCCATCAACCCGAACTGTTACGCGAAGGTGATGATGGTGAATGGAGATCACCGCATCGGCATCTTCGCCAAGCGAGCCATCCAGCCGGGGGAGGAACTGTTCTTCGATTACAGGTGGGGCCACTGATCAGAAAGTATTATGTACAAGTACAGATAGGACACAATATTATAGGGAGTTTGGAATGCAAGCTTTTTTGCCACTTGGCAGCGCTTATGTGCTTGAGTTTTTTTGGGTATACTATTAGTCCAAGAAAATGGTCAATGAAATACGAATTTTGAGCTTAAAACTTGAATTTTTGATATAAGTTACTTTGAAGCATCTAAAAACGAACTGTGAAAGGTTTTTTTAAATTCACCCCCGAGAAGGGGTGAAAAAAAAAGTGGGTTTTTTGAAATTTTGGGGAAATGGTAAGTGTTAGAAAAAAAAATTTCGAATAAAAGTTGTAGAGCGTAAAATTTGAAATCCCCGGGATTAAATTACCAATAAAGTTAGAATATTCATACCCAATTAAACGACGACCGGCTGGTGGTAGTTACCACTTAGTGGTAACATACATTGCCTTCTATACCAGAGGTCCTGGGTTCGAATCCCGGAGGCGGCGGATATTTGTGTGATGAACACAGATATTGGTCGTCAAGTCATGGATGTTTATATGTTTATTTAAGTTTATTCTAACAAAACAATATTAATTTATTCAATATTATGTTTATATTTTTCTTAAGTATATCAGTTATCTAGTAATCATAACACAAGTTCTTTAAGAAACTTAATGTGGGCTAGATAATGTTGTGTAAGTGTCAGAAATATTTATTTATTTATTATTATTATTATAAATATTTAAAAAATGGCAATTAATGTTGTATACAATATTGAAGAAAGTCGAGGAAGCAATTGAGTGAGCGACAACGTTGTTTTCATTGCGGGTACAGTCACTTCTAATAAGTCATAAGGTTCAAAGAAGGATGCCCAAATATGGCTACGAATTAGCACTTAATTGATTTAAGGGTTACACGCCCAGCCAACTGAAGTTATTTGATAAAAAAATATGTTTTTAATAAGTAATTCTTGTTTACCACAAAAAGATTGGATTCTTTTTTTTAGACATAAAAGCACTTAACGGATTTTTAGTAGGTAAGTTAGGTACTGATTTTTGTTGTTGATTGCTGTCGTAGTCGATTAAGATTTACTTTAATTTATTTAAGGATAGGATGTTTTTCTTCCATATATATTTTATATTATATAATTGTCAAAGTTGTATCAAAAAACGTTAACAAACATTAACTTTATTTAAAATCCCTAACCTTTTCCTTAATTGATCTCCTAACCGGTGTATTAAAAAAATTATACCTTATGTTTAGTACCTTGCTTGAAATTGGGCATGTGTAGCCAAAATATCTATGGCTGTGTGCATTCCCCTTTCAATGAAAATATATACATCTTATTAGAAGTGACTGTATAAATCTGGCTGCATCCGGCACGTGAAGAAAATTCATTTAGGTAAAACGGATAGGTTTACCCCATCGCCAAAGTGATCGTCTATGTGCATTAACCAATCATAGAGCAATAAAATAGCAATCTTTATAAAATTAAAATATTGATATCAAATCTCTTCCAGTTACGTGTATGCCATTGTAGTCCAAGAAAATGGTCAATGAAATACGAATTTTGAGCTTAAAACTTGAATTTTTGATATAAGTTACTTTGAAGCATCTAAAAACGAACTGTGAAAGGTTTTTTTAAATTCACCCCCGAGAAGGGGTGAAAAAAAATAAAAAAAAGTGTTTTTTTTGAAATTTTGGGGAAATGGTAAGTGTTAGAAAAAAAAGTTTCGAATAAAAGTTGTAGAGCGTAAAATTTTACATAAAAATGCTCTCATAACTTTTTTTCCTAATATTGAAATTAACTGAGATAGGGTAGCTAGAAGCTAGGGGATGATAACAGGAACTTTAAAAAATCATAAGTTGTTGAAAAATTAAAAAAACTCATAATTTTTTTTTTTAAATTACTTATATGATTATAAACTTTAATTCTAAAGAAAAAAAAAATTTTTAAGTGTTTCTGTTGATTTAATTTGAAAATAAAAATTTTAAATTGTTATAACTTTTTTATAAACAATTTAAAAAAAAAAACTCTAGAATTAAAGTTTATAATCATATAAGTAAATAAAAAAAAATTATGAGTTTTTTTCAATTTTTCAACAACTTATGATTTTTTAAAGTTCCTGTTATCATCCCCTAGCTTCTAGCCTATCTCAGTTAATTTCAATTTTAGGAAAAAAAGTTATGAAAGCATTTTTATGTAAAATTTTACGCTCTACATCTTTCATTCGAAACTTTTTTTTCTAACACTTACCATTTCCCCAAAATTTCAAAAAACCCACTTTTTTATTTTTTTTCACCCCTTCTCGGGGGTGAATTTAAAAAAACCTTTCACAGTTCGTTTTTAGATCCTTCAAAGTAACTTATATCAAAAATTCAAGTTTTAAGCTCAAAATTCGTATTTCATTGACCATTTTCTTGGACTATATGCACTATAGTGGTTTTTGATTATTAGTGTTGATAAATATTGTTATTCATATGTGAAAGGAAGGATGCTAATTTTACAATACAATGGACACGAACTAACGAAACACTAACTAAAATAATCAAAAACCAACACTTGTTAGCATGTTTGATAGTTATAAAGTTATTCGTCGAAATATGTGAATCATGAAGTCTATCAAGCATCACAACAATTCAGTTACATAGATGATAAACTTAAGTTCACTTGACGCTACATCTGAGTTTGCAGATATGGAAAACACAGCAGATATGTGCAGTTTACAAAAGATATGCTTAGGACTTTCACAAGCCGGCAGCGTTTTGTGATTGTCTATCACTCACTCAATTCACTCATATTAAGTTGTTATTGCCAGTAATGAGTGGCGCCACCAAACGTTAAAATGGTGCTATGGCCAAACTCTTGAAATCGAATAAAATGCTTTGATTGTCAATGCCGTGGGTTGGTCCTTATTTAGTTGTGTATAATACAAGGCTGTTCTTTTTTCAAATTTAAATATTACGTTCTTTGATACAATATAAACGTACCTGTATAATGATTTTAGTATCGCTCAGTAGAATAACAAACAAACAAACAAGTAAGCATGTGATTATTAGAGTGCTGAAGAACTAAGTACATACATATATAGAAATGTTCAACGTCTAGGTAGGACCATCTTTCCTATTTTAGGCCCCAAAACTATGTATCAACATAAAAGTGATCAGCAACTGAAATTACGAAATCAAAAAAAGAGCAAATACCTAATAATAGAGAAAAAGATACTTCGAGTCAAAACATCGGTCAAAGAATAATCAACGAATGCAGAGCATTAAAAAAGCCGACTTCACGTCAAAACTTTGGCTGAGTTGAGAATGTCGTCAACGTAAACATTCTCCGAAATCATACAAATTTTTAATGAAGTACTCAACCGATTTAGATGAAATTTAAATGGGACCAACAATGAGGTATCCTCTATCTTATGAAATAACAATTTTCAAAATCAATTCATAATTGTCCGAAATATCGAGAACAAAGACACAAAAAAATGGTATTTATTCGTAATTTAGAGCGACCATGCTTTGCTTAATATGTCAGCGAATATATTAATTTCCTTGTAAAAAATACATACCTTTCTTTTGCGTATTGTGTAAAAAAAAATGTCAGTGACTAAAAAATTGCCTTGTATACAACGTGTAACATAATGAAGAGATAATACTTATGGGGATTGTATGTTTGGTGATGTAGTTTATAAGTAACAGTAACAAAAATTTATTATCCTTACGGTTCGGCCGAAAATCAAGTTCAAAGAAATCTATTCCATAACAGATGGCGTAAAAAAAATAGTGATGGGTAACTAAGACAGAAACTACAAAGTTCAGCCAGTGTGGGAAAGGTCATAATGTCACTGACTGCGGCACAAGTCTTGTTTTAGCTTATTAGGTTGACTAGGGATGTCAAAATGTTTAGTTGTAAAATAATTAAATAAATTTGTATGAAAGTCTATACCAGCACTGATCATGCTAATTTTTTTACTGTATATTCTACGTGTGGTATAGAAGCTAATCCTCAAGTTTTATCTCTCCATTTTGTTACACGTTGTATACACCACTTATTGTTGCGACATATAGCGAAACTACATGACAAGACGACAACAAATCATGAAGATGAACGATGATAGAACTTCCCGACGACAGCAGGAGTGATATTTGGCGGCAGAGTTTATATGAAGGGTGGTCGCTAGCCAGGTGAACCGTGCGGAATTATCACAAAGTGGGGGCCATTCGATTAGCCGTCTTTTGCAACACACTTTTCTATGTCTATTCTAAGCCGTCCCATTTTCTGGAGATTGGGAAAGGACACTCTTTCATTGCAGAACTCATATACAGGACGTTCCAATACTATGGGACATCAAAAGAAAGTTCCTTAAATATCGTAGATGGGTGTTTTTCTGAAAGAAGACTTAATATGATTTTCAAGTATTAGTAATTCAAGATTTTCAAGTCATCATTTAAAGATTTCACCTGTATTTTCACTTTACTAGCTTCAATAGTTGTTTTTCTTTTTAATTTGATTAATGTGATTAATTTCTCGTTGTGGAAAATTCCTTAAGAAGAATTATTAGTTTTTTGTCCATTGTTTCGATTAGTATCACAAAAACGGGTCGGTTCTATTCCAGACGTTTCAAGTAATTTTTAGGAAATCTTCAAATGCAGAATTACTAATATTTGAAATCAAATAAAGTCTTCTTTCAGCAAAATACCCTATTTAGTCTTGGGACAACAATCATTTTATTTTTTTTTAAACCCCAGACAATCACACCAACTACATGGCCCCAAAGTAAGCATAGCTTGTGTTATGGGATACCATATAGCGAACTAGGGGGGAACCTAGAATATAAATACATAAATAGATAAACACCCAGACACGGAACATTTTTTTTTTCTGGTTCCGTGCGGGGATCGAACCCGCAACCACGGGCGTCTGAGGCAGATAGGTTTACCCCAACGTTATAGTGGTCGTCTGGTCATCGTTGAAAACAATTCGGAAAGTAGGGATTTCGGCCACCCAATCTTTGGCAAGTCAGATAGGCGACACTTGGTCGGGAGTTACGCTTGTGATCACATTTAAAACAGTAAACTATCATGAAATAGTATTAAGCATTTTAAGAAAGATTAGTTTTATGTAATATTGGATGGATTGGATGGATATAATATCGTGAATATTGAATGGATTTAATGTTGATGTGAATAATATACAGGGTGTCCCGCTTACCCTGTATAATACCTTCTCGGAGGTATTCTAGTACCCATAAGAATAACAGAAAAAATATATAAAAAGAAAAAAACGAAATTTATTTTTCAATATTTGTATGAAAGAACATGTCGAAATTTTTGGCTGACATACAAAAATTGAAAAATAAATTTCGAATTTTTCTTGTTTACATATTTTTTCTGTTATCCTTATGGGTACTAGAATGCCTCCGAGAAGGTATTATATAGGGTAAGTGGGACATCCTGTATTGGTGATTGTAAGGAAAATTACCAAAGCAAGTTTTATATCTACCTGGCCACTTCAATAGTTACACGAAATGATGTAGCTATGTGAAAAAACAACGGAATGAGCGTGGTTTCAAATCTCTTTCTCTATAAGACAACATGTTAATTTTATGATGTTTTTTCCAGATATGGCCCAACGGAGCAACTCAAGTTTGTTGGCATTGAAAGAGAAATGGAGTTTTTGTGAGAGATACCAAACTGCGGAGGAATTTGATCCTGTCCGTTATTGGAACAAAACCTTTTTTAATATTAAGCATCTCATTTCATAATATAATAATAATACAATTTGTAATCACAATTACTTATATTTTAGTTATTTCAATAATGTTTTAATGACTAAGTTAAAGGTGTATCTTTTTCACATTTTTAAATAAAACTTTAGATACCTATAAGTGGACTTTCATTAATATTTTTGTGTACTTCATCCTTAATCCTACGGTATCAGTAATAAAATAATATTTATTTATCGTTCAATAATGGTATGAAAATGTAGTTGTTTCTTATCCATGTCACCTGATGGAAAGTGTGGGCAAAGACGAAGGTTTTTTTCACGTTTATTTTCTCAAGACTTATATGAACGATCGGGATTTAAAGCTATCGGGCTTTTGATGATTCGATGAATTAAAATATCAGGCATGCGTGTTTGGGCTTCTGTTATTAGGGCATTCGTCATTCGGCAAAACGTAGGGTACCCTTACATCTATGAATACCTACACTTTATCCTCAATAGTATAAGCCGCCTTTGTGCCAATACTACATTTAAATTGTACCTTTTTTACTTTCCATTTTATGCTGTTGAGAGGGTAGTGCCACTTTGTTAAAACAAGACGTGTTTTTTCCACTCTTCAAGTTTTAATCCAGTCCTAGCAGAAATATAATATTTTAAATTAAAGAAAGTCATTAAATAACAGTTTACATAGTGTACAATAAGTGTCAAATTAGTGAAGCAAAAGTTTCTATGATTTCAATAAAAAATCAGTGCTCAATAATCAACGAATGCATAGCATTAAAAAACCGACTTCACGTCAAAACTTTGGCTGAGTTGAGAGTGTCATCAACATAAACATCCCCCGAAATCATACATATTTTTTAAAAGTTTAAATTTTTCAATGAAGCACTCAACCGATTACGATGAAATTTAAATAGGACTAACCCGACTGGCTGTCGCTCTAATAACTTTCAAATTGTCCTTAAAAGAGGACGGCGAACAGCAAGAGAGCTGGTTTAGTGGGTGTACCTAGTACCTACTCGTTCTTAAAAGGATTCCCACACGCAGCCCATGGGGTTGGAGCGGTCGCAAAATATTCCGTGGGCATTATATTTGTTGGTAACTCAACTGACGTTTGACTTCCCTTTCACCTGATGGTACAGAAGGCAGCACATCAAGCGTTATAAATCAAATTTCTCCAACCAATTAAAATAATGTCGAGAGTATAGATTACAGATTCAATTACAATTTTCTGACAGATTTGTTACGCTTGATCTGTTGCCTTCTGTGCCTAAGTGGTATAAAACATTGCCGGAACATATCACCGCCGATATTTGGCGACGGACTATATGAAAGATGGTCGCCAGGCGAACCCTTCAGAAACCCTACCACCAAGTGCAGATCGCTCGAATTAGTCTCCTTTCAAGTACGAAACGCTTATCTAACGACGGCAAGGCAACGAAAATTGTAAGCTGAACCTAAACGGTCAAATAAAATACCTGCCTAACGTGATAACACAATACTACAGTGGATGTTAACACATCTAATATATAAAATTCTCGTGTCACAGTTTTCGTTGCCATACTCCTCCGAAACGGCTTGACCGATTTTGATGAAATTTTTTGTTTTATTTATATGGCAAAACAACGTTTGCCGGGTCAGCTAGTTTAACTATAATTTTTAAATCGATACCTAATTTAGTCTTCATTACAAATTATTATTGTGGTTTGCCTATAGGTAAGTTGTTGCTTATTTGGTAGATAGAATATTTTCAAATCGATATTTTCTTGGAATTGATAAAAACCGTTCTAACTTAAACCGGCTCGAAGGTGATGTCATTGCATACTTTCATCCCTTATTTGGTCTTTTGGGGTTAATATTTATAAGAAGGTACGTTCCCTGGGGTATAAACTAAATTTGTGGCAAAACTTATTCAAATCTGCTCAGCGGCTTACCTATATATCTCACACCAACTTTCATTCTTTATTTAAACCAGTTTTTAATATTTCAACCCTGCGTAATCAACACCGTATCCAGTGTCTGTAACCCTTTTACGACTAAACCGGACAGATAGACTTTCCTATATACAGGGTTAATTTTAATTAGCGCGTCACTTCTTGCAGGCAGCCTCTCCACATCAATCCCCACAACATTTGTTCTTATCAGCAGGAGAGATTAGTAGGATCAATTATGGTTTTAGTCAGGGATTTTTTACTGATTAGATAGGTTCAAAATACTTAGTTACCATACTTCTACCTACATAAATAAGGATATAGTTGGATGATATATTCAAACAGTTTATTCTACCGAATATTCAAATGTGAAATTAAGTTACTGCAACTGTCTTTCAGCTATCTTGCAATTATCTTCAGACAATCACACTAACTACCTAAATGGCCCAAACTAGGCAAAAAAGGCGGTGAACCAACTGAACCGAACAACGTTGTTCCGAATGAAACTCGACTGTGGTATTTGACTATTATTTATACACAAAGCACTCTCGAAGAGCTGCCAAATTCTGTAGTGCTACACAATGCGGACTTGAAACTAATATCAGACTGGAGTTACAAACACGGGCTCACTATCAACCCTCTCAAAACGCAAACAATCATTATCGGCAGTAACAAAATGATACCTCGTGTGAACAATAACTTACTACCTCAAGTCGAATTTAATGGCGTTTTCATTCCTTTTAGTGAGACTGTGAAGAATCTCGGTATCATCTTTGATCGCACGCTCTCCTGGGTACCACAGATCACTGAAGTGAGTAGGAAGATGTTTGCCGCGGTGAATTCGCTCAAGCGTCTTCGCAATTTTCTCCCCGTTGCCACTAAAATTGCGCTAGCACAATCTCTCTTACTTCCTATTCTCGACTACGCTGATGCCAGCTATCTTGACCTAACTGAAGAACTCTTTAATAAACTTGAGCGGCTCCAAAATCTCTGCATTAGATTTGTATTTGGATTACGCAAATATGATCACATATCTGAATTCCGAAATAATCTCAAGTGGCTTCCCATTCGCCTTCGCCGGAATACTCACATCCTATCTGTAGTTTACCGTATTCTGTATGATAAAGCTATAAGGTCAATAGGGGCATTTCCAACTAAAAAAATGCAAACATAAAGTTTAACTATTTGTACATTGATATGTTACTAAATTACTACACATCTGAATAATTCATGTTATAAAACCATTGACTGAGATTGATCTTGATGTATTCTTCAGTTAAAATACTTATTATATAGGTACAAAAAAGATTAATTTAGCAAAAATGTCAGAAATAGTTGGTTTTACCCCTCTGTGAGGCAATTCCGACTATTGAATATATTAGGGTTTAGATAAGAGCAACAAACACAAAAGTGAGAGAAAACCAAGTCGATGCTTTGTCAAAGCAAATTAATACTTTAAATTCAATGTACAACGGTTCAATTTACCAAAAAACTATCATAAACATTTTGAAGGGGCAATTTCGACTGTTCCCTATAGACAATAGTGATGGGACTCAAAATTCGATTAAAGTAGTCGATAAATGAAAGGATAAGAAAACTAAAAAATGCACTTAGATTCACAAATCAACCTGGAGTAACTTGTGTTAAATAATCAACAAAGTATTCTTCTATGAAATAAGTAACTCTAATAATTTTTGGTATCTCATAGTGTACATACTTTAAGCAATAATTCAAATTACCTACATGGGAAGTGTCGATACGTTGACATCACTAGTTTTTTGCATTTTCATATTAATTGTCTGTGGTAATTCCGACCAATTTTAGTCGTAATTACCTCGTGTCACATTTTTGTGAGGCATTTAAAACTGTGCAAATATTCCTCTTAAAACGTATCGTAAGCAAAAACCAATAAGAAAAAAACAATTTATGGTAAACAAGGTCAACACTCACCGTGAAATTGGAAGAAAATAAGGCACAAATAATTAATTACAAATAAAAATCTGTAACAGCTCTTTCCGACAACACTGGTTAAAATGGTGTCTGTAAATTAAAACATGGTGGGAAAGCAGCATGACGATTTAGCTGCGCCATTTATGCAATTTCGTAAAACTTGGGTTTTCTCCTACATGGACATAGATGGGGCTTTTGATTAACTGTTATAGAATAAAACTTATTGAGATTAGTTGGAATTACCTCTGAGTCGAAAATGCCCTCATTGACCTTACCCGATTATTTGAAAAATTGCATCAACTATCGGTTCAAAAATAATGATCGTAACTTGCGCTCTTCTTCGAATCTCCTTCTAGCGACACCATCACATACATCCACATTTTTGGGCAAATCGTTTCTTGTCAGATCGGTGTCATTATGGAACGAACTACCGTTGAAGATCCGCTTAGCTCGCAATCCGTACAGCTTTAAAAGAATGCTTAAACAACATTATCTTATGAAACATTGTTCATCTTAGCTTTCTCATTGTATATATATTTTGATTATCAGTATGTATATATTGTCATATGTAAGAATATATGTGTATGTATATATGTATTATTAGAATGTATGTGTATGTATTATTAGAATTTATATGTATTACTTATTGATATTTAGGTATGACTGTGTAATTATTTGTATGAAATCTATTTTATAGCCTGTGTTCCAACGCCCATCCTAATTGTCCACTACCTAATCCTGTCAAGACTCGGTTGCCTGGAAGATATCGCTCTACGGCGATAAGGCCGCCTTTGTGCCAATATGAAATTAAAATGTACCATTTTCTTTACTTTATTTTTATGCTGTTGGTGTTGGTGTAAAAGAGTTGATTATTATTATTATTATTATTGACTGTGGAACCAACTAGTTGTTCGGATGCCTCAATGTTTTTCGATTCCCAACAGTACAACTGAGCTTCATTAAAAACTACAAATATCTCCTACATAAAATCCATCGGACTCGTGTTCCCACCGCTAGTGTGGGGAAATAAAATTGCTCTGCATAGCATGAAACATATAATAATACAAACTTATTTTTTTATATTCCAAATCTTGAAAAATGCGTTGAAACTATATGTATCTTGTAGTACACACCCTGAACATTGTCTTCTTTTCTTGTTCCGTGCGGAGATCGAACCCACAACCTCTTTCAATCATTGTGCCACGGAGGTCATTCGACAACTAAAGAAATTAATAAAAAAAATTTGAACCTTTTGCCAGAATACAAATATTTTTTATCACACACACCTTATCCGACTTCACGTCAAAACTTTGGCTGTGTTGAGAATGTCATCAACGTAAAAATTCTCCGAAATCATACATATTATAATAATAATTTCTTTTCCGCCGGTTTCTGTCCCTCTTGCCCTGATCCCCGACCGACTGGTCTTATTGTCGGGTCTTTCCGCCGAAAGGCGTGTAGCTTTAGGTATAAATAATAATAATAACTTACCTCTTTTAGAGAGAATATCCTTTTTGATATATACATTAAATAATAATAGTTTATTGTCAAAAAGAAATAACAAACAACAATGAAAACAGTGGCTGCTACACTAGGCTCGCAGGCCTGACACGTAGCAACCGAGATTATTTATATTATCTTATCTATATTTTCATATTTTTTCAAATGTTTGAAATTTTCAATGAAGTACTCAACTGATTTCGATGAAAAAATGGGACCAACTATGAGGTATCCTCTATCATATCAAACAACAATTTTCAAAATCAATTCATAATTGTCCGAAATATCGTGTAACAAAAAAAAAACATTCAGACCAATTGAGCACTCCTCCTTTTTTTTGGTAACTATCCTCGAAATTACTTAACACATATAATATTGCTAACGTAGCTCTATCTTATAGTATAGCTTTGCAGCTAAGACCGACCAAGACCGATTTCTTTACAGAAATTGTTAAAGATGAAGTTAAGTGAAGCAAAAAAAATGTTAAAGTGAAGCATTGCAATGTTCAATAATATTTGTAAGTTTTTGCATTTGCAGAAAAAATATTTTTTATTTTTTTTAAAGCTTTTGCATTTAAAATGCCTAATTTCTCTTGAATAAATGAAAAAATGTGTTAAATAAAAAAGGTGTGTCATGGTCGGGTGATTTTTAAAAAAACTTGAAAATATTCTGAAAAAATATTTTTTCTGTATAGCTGGATATTAAGGTGGCGACTGACCTGAAAATTTCGCCCTATCGTAAAATTCGCAGCGAGCGTGTTACGTTACGGCACTTTAGTACTTATTTTCATCTATGTACGGCATTACCTGACTGATCTGTAGCCTTGCATTTAAGCATACGCTCGTGGTTGTGGGTTGTACCGATATTTTAGGCGTAACGTTACACTCAAAGGGATTCGCGAAAACACCGACAACCGAGTGCAGCATGTGCAGTAATGTAACGTTACGATAAAATGTTTCAGTCGTCACCTTTAGAATAAAGTTAACAAAAGCTTAGCTTCAGAAATTTTCTTTTAAATCAGAAAACATGTAAGAAGTTAAATCATAAAAACATGTTATTACCCAATGAACATGTTTTTTTTATTGGTAACCTACTAAGCCCACGTTTGTCCTCCATGTCACATGATGTTAACTGTGCAGGTAAGGAACAAACAAGAAATGTAATGTAGTAAAGAAGACAGCACACGGGTTAAGGAAGAACTGTCTCTTCATAAAATATTGCCGGAACACATCACTGCCGGAGCGGTGCTATTTTGTGGCCAATTTTATATGACGAGTGGTTGCTAGCCAGACAAACCCTGCAGCAGTGCTACCACCAAGCATGCCTTGTAACAGTATTAGAAAAGATCTATAATTCAAAAGATACCTGAATACTATTCTTATAAAAAACAAAATTGTAATGGTTTAGAAATGGCATACCTTCACTTAATGATAGAATTTGGGGATACTAAGTTTATGGTTTTTATAAAAATACACATATATCATTTACTCAAAAGAGTAATAACATTTATTAACAAATATACACTGTTCTACATATCACAATATAATCTGTAACATGAAAACTTTTGGAGTCTATTCTATGATGTCAAAACAAAACAATTGCTTCTTAAAACTGAATAAATTGGTTCTTTCGTAGAGAAATTGTATATTATTTACAAACTGCTAAAGAGATAATCTAAAAATTATTGTAATCTACAAATTATTCTTTGGATCATAATAAGATAATAACAATAGCTTTGCTAGTCTGTTGCTTGCTTACATTAAATAGGTTATATATCTTTGTAGTTTTGTAAATAAAACAATTTGCTCTACACTGTAAGGATCAATCACATGATCCATCCCTCCAACCGTCTTTCCATCTTTCATGAACTTTGGTGCAGTCAAATAGAGGCTTTCCTAGCTTCTTGTTTACTGTATTATGTCTTTCACATAGCCATACTGACAGTTCATCCCTTGACTTGGTTTTTGGAGGGTTTTCTATTAAACTGAAACAAAAAAATATTACTAATTAAAACTAAGGTATTTCAAATAATAACTTTATTTTATTGTAGTCCATTATTCGACATCAGTCACTAATAATAAAATACAACTTTTTAGTATTTGATTGTCTCCTGGGTGTATGATAATTATGATGAAATCTGGGGTAATCAATAAGATATTATGTTCATACTTACTCTTTTTGAAAATCCAATGCACAAGGTTCACATGGATAGAATTTTGAAAATATATTGAAGAAAGTCTTCATTGAACAAGATTGTTTTTCTGAAGGTTTATCTGGGTAATATGCAGCCATTGAATGAAGGAAACCCCAGGTAGCTCTTCCCAAATCATCTTTATCTAATGGACATTCTTTAGGTCTATTTGGAATAATCTAGAATCATGACAAAAGATTTTAATTGTATTTGCTTAAATATAAAATTAAAAAGAATTAGAAATAAGAGAAGTACATATTATTATAATGTGGATATAATGGAGATTATGTAAAATGTAAGGTAAACAATTAATTTAATTTTTATCAAATGTAATTGGCTCCATTTTATGACAGAAAATATTATATAAATGGTTTGAAAACATTTCCATATTAGGCCTAATAAAAGCATTCACTGATTGTTAATACACACAGATGAAACATATTAATATTAAGGTTTTTCAATTAAAAACATATTTGAAAGTATTGAAAAATTATGTGATTACCTTATCGTCTATTGTATCATTATCTAAGGTTTTTCGTGTCATTTTCGCCCATGACTTAAAATCAGAACAAGCCTTACAAGGCTTATCTTCTTCCTCGCTGTATTGCATTCTCGTTTATAGATAAAATGACGAAATTCCAAATATATCCATGTAATAATCTTCAAATAACTTGTGACATATTTGTAACCTTTAAGCTTTAAAAAAACAAATAAATTCTAGTCTTCATATTTGTAATACAAAATTGAATAGAATACGAACAAAATAAATAGTGTTGATCAACGTAAATGCCCAAAATTTGATTTAATTTGAAGTATTTTGAAGGAAATATCACATGGCAGGTTATGTTCCTTTGATTGACAGTCAATTGACAATTTGTTGACCGATCGACCGACAGACTTTGTGTCAAGTCATATGCATGCAAGGAACGTTCCTATTTGATAAATCGAGTTCGATCGAGTTTATGTGAACTTAGAATTGAGCGAGTACTCTGAATATAACGTGTGATAACACAAAATCAATACATATAATAAAATGGTAGGAAAGTCAAAACTGTACATTGAATATTTTTTTAAAAGAATACTTGGGGTATGATCTACAATCGAAACAGAAACAAAAAATATAGTTTTTACAATTTTTGTCTGTTTGTCTTTCCGGGATAAACTCAAAAAGTACTGCATGGATTTACTTCAAATTTGGCATGAAGATAGTTAAGAAGTCGGGTCAACATATAGGCTACATATTATCACGCTAGCAGTGTTATAATCGTAGGTGCGTTTGGTGCTGCATAGCGTTCACGCAGACGACGTCGCGGGCAGCAGCTAGTAGTAGATAAGTATAACTATCCTCGATATTATCAGTTTTATGATTCTATCTATCTAACAGCCAGAAGACGTCCCAAATAAAATAAAAAATTGTGTTAAATTTTCATGTAATTTTTTCATTTTATTTAAGAGTAATTAAGCATTTTAAATGCAAAAACTTTAAAATATTATAAGACGTCCCAAAGTTTATTGGCGACTTTGACGAGGTCGTCGGTTCACCTTGCTGTCTGTCGAAGGGCTACCTTCACTGCGTCTCCCAGTAATCCATTCTGCATGTGCAGATCTCTGCCCATCACCACTTCACCATTGCATTGCAACTCTTTGACTATATCGGGAACTGTGTGCCAGCGAATCTCTTCATTTCTGACTTAATCCCACGGGAAACACCAATTATAGCCATTGCGAGGATGATGGATTTAAACAACAGTAGGTCTTAAGCATCTGCCAACCCGCTGGGTACCCATTCTAGATATCATCCCGGCGTGCCGCACCGCGCCGGCCGCTGGTCACTACTTAGGCGCAGCGCAGACGACAGACTATCCGTGAGTTCCGTGACGCACTTTTTAGTCTGTGAAAATAGAACCTATGCAATTATATGCAGTAACGCACACGACGCGCAAAAAGTCCGGCGCACAATAATTTAATAAACGTTTGTATGAAAGTTTTACAAACTAAATAATTAGAGAATAAAAAGAGAAATAGTTAACCACCGATTTTTACTAATAACTAAAATCTTTTTGTGCGATCGAGTGTGCCGTCTGCGCTGCACGTGTACACACTTAGCAACTTATTCGGTTGTAATAAGGTTTAAAGTCCAATGAATACATAGTATTAAACGTGACTGTACCTACTTACGTAGGTACTGAGCGCGGACAGGCCTCAGTGGAAAACGAAAACTTTAAATATTATAATCTAGACATATTTTACTTTTCTTTGCATTAAAACCGAGAATAAAGAAATTCTTATGTTTTATCGAAATAAGTGGATTGAACACTATGAAAAAACTACAGTCACGAGCATAACTAGGTATACGACCCTAGACGGTGCGGTGTTAGGTATTACATTATTTCGACATTTATCCATCAATATATGTAAAGAAGAACGGAGGAAATATGTAGGTACATACATGTCAGCAAAAATACGTGACATCGAAGGAACACCTTCTATCTTACAAAACATGGAAAAAATGACCCATGTCCTGGGTTTTCAACTATTTCACTACAAATTTCATTATAATCGGCCGAAGAAACGTCAAGGCGTAGTACTGACAAACTTTCTAATTTATAATTTTAGTCCAAACTAATAGTACAGAGTAATGGTCACGGTCCAGACAGTCTCTGACCTGTCAAACTACTTATTGTTATGTATGTGAATGTATAAAGATGATATTGCCATTGAAATGCTGCCTGTTTATATCTAAACTATTGGTGCAGACTTGATTTAATTTCATAGAAACGATATCGGGATTTTAATTTCAACTATATGATACGTGTAGTAGATAACTTGAGAGGGTAAAATATTAAAATCCTTGGTGCGGTTTCTAATACAAGTAAATGACTTGCTTTAATACATTTTATGAGTTGTAAAAATCTGACAGGTCAGCTACGAACATTACTCAATACGTGCTCAATACCCTGGCAAATAATTCAATGCAGTAAATGACAGTTCCAGTGTGCCCACTTTCGGGAAGAAAAAAATAGTGATGTGGTTTAAGTGAATGAATGTAATTATTTTATAAATAATAATATTGTAATGTATGGAAAAAAATATTTTGGCTCACAAGATTTTTCTTTTCTTATGGTGCTGTTAGCAAACGGAAACTATCCTTGAAATTTCATTTTTAACGACAAAATAAATTTTAAAAGCAAGAAGTTATAAAGTCGATTTTACTTCTTGTACTTTAATAAAGACACATCTCAAATTCTTTAAAATTTTATGCAAAACGAATGACAAATACTCGTTCGTCTTCAATCATTCTCATTCAGTACTTACACTACGAAGTTTTTAACTGGTATCATTATTTGCCGTTCATTTTCGTCGAGTTCAGTCAGAATTTAATTGAACCAGATTATGCTGCTCGCTTTGTGTTCTGTGCGTGGCTTAATAGGAAAGTGAGACATGATGCAAACTTCGTACGGCGAATATTATGGACTGATGAAGCCAAATTCACAAGAGCTGGGATAACCAACCACCGAAACCATCATTTGTGGCTTAATGAAAATCCCCATGCTGTGAGGCCCGCCTCGTTCCAACACGAATTCTCAATCAACGTGTGGGCAGGCATTATTGATGATGAGCTGCTAGGTCCCATCGTCTTACCAGACAATCTTAATGGTGAGAGATTCTTGGAATTTCTAAGAGGGGATTTCCTACATGAGCTACCATTGGAGTACAGACGTGAACGCCGGTCTTTTTATTTGCAAATGGATGGAGCTCCTGCCCATTTTGCCCGGAATGTACGAGCATATGTGGATGAACACTACACCCCCTGGATTGGAAGAGGAGGAACAATTGCCTGGCCGGCTCGTAGCCCTGATTTGACACCTCTAGATTTCTTCCTGTGGGGGACCATGAAACAGCGGGTTTACCTAGAGGTGCCTACAACAAGAGAAGAGCTGCTGCAAAAAATTATGACCGCAGCTGATGAATTAAAAGCCGACAGAGCTATGATTAAAAGAGCTACACAACAAGTAGCATTAAGGGCTACTTCTTGTTTATTAAACAATGGTGGTCACTTTGAACAATTGTTAAATTGACTTAAAATCTGCAAAACTAAATAAAAAAGAGATTGTAAATTTCGTGTCTTTTATTTTGATGTCATTTTAGCTTAGCAGTTAGGACTGTTTCTTTGAAGTTAAACTGTCGTATTCTGTATCGTTAGAAAGATAAACTCAAATAGTACTAGTTAAGAAGAAAAAAATGCATTGTTAAGGGCTTCGTTTTTTTTTAATGACAAAAAACTAAAAAAATACTACAAAAAAGTAAGATTTTTTTTCTAAGTCATTAAAATTAATTCTTTTCTTCTTATGACTTTTTAGTGAATGTGGTATCAAAAGTTGGTAAATTTAATAAGCTTTAAAATGAGATGTAATTCAACAAGATACACACAATAAATATGAAAAAAAAATGGTTTTACGAACTTAAAGCAAACCAGAGAAACGAAATTTTTAAATCAGGCCCATCACGAGGGGTGCGCCCCCCCCTAAGGTGACTTTTGTCGATGAAATTTGATGTATATCACGTAGGTAAAGTATCAAAAGTCGGAACCCTAACACATTGTATAAACCAGTGGGTACATTTTTTTTAATAATATTGGCAAAAAGAGTATGTTTGATAAGAGAGACATTCAATATTTTTGATTCAAGTTTGGTAAGACGTGTCAGGTTATCATTCAAATAGGAGACTCGTAAATAAAACAAACACAAAAAAAACGTGTACATATAAACATAAACTTTATTTCTTACACATGTAAATACAATTCATTATTTCGACTAGCAATATAAACAAATATTTTACAAGGAAATTAGTTGGGTTTCTCTTATTTATTAATGCTTAACTTGTCTTTTCACACTCTGCCGTGATTTCTGAAAATAAAAATAGGTGTTAGTAAACTAGCAATTTTTGTTGCAATGTTAATAACGGTTTTACTAGCCATTGTACGCGAAGCTCCTTCGAAGAATTTTATTCAATAAAGTTACATAGTTGAATAGCAAGTCGAGTATTTTTAGAGTTTATTAGGTATACTTGGCTTAACTGAAGGGCAGTCAGCACAATGCTAATAGAAAATAAGGTTATTTATGGTTTTAAATAAAGTTATTTTATAATAAGAACATCTTTTGATTTCTGTAGGAATATATCGTGCGTCTTACCAAACATTTCAAAGTGCGTTGGAAGCTGAGTCAAACAGCAAGACTTTCCCCGAGTCCAACCACTAGATTGTGATAGCGTAATAAGGACTGTTAAGAAAGTTTCCACAATACGGGTTATACAAGGTGTTCCTGTTGATTTCCCATAACTCTAGGTTATTAATGGGACCATGTAATAGAATCAAATAACATGTGAATCATTTTTCAATTTTAATTATTTTTTTGTTTTTATTTTTCATACAAAATAATTCAATTAAGTCAAAGCATCTTATGTAAAACACCTTTAAGCAAAGTATGACAATGTGGCATTTTCTATCCCTTTTTTTATCGCTATGCACAGGTACAGTTCGCAACGTTTTGCGTTGTACATTGTATGCAACGTTCCTTCAACGTTTAAAATGTTTTAGTTGTTTATTGTATGGCTTCAGTAACACGTCTATGGAATGAATGTTAAGAGATTTTACAATTTATGAACTCACAAGCTTTTTCCCGCTACTTCGTACGCGCATAAACTTATTTTAAGAAGTCTTATTTTTACCGACC
The DNA here is from genome assembly GCA_944452665.1 of Stenoptilia bipunctidactyla. Lineage (NCBI taxonomy): Eukaryota > Metazoa > Arthropoda > Insecta > Lepidoptera > Pterophoridae > Stenoptilia > Stenoptilia bipunctidactyla. The sequence continues at coordinate 2,150,498 of OX101738.1, read as the reverse complement.
CCGGGGAAATTTCGGGTGTAGTGTGTGACTCGCCTCCCCGTTGTGTATCAATACATTATGTCAATATACTGTCAACTTTAAACCTACACTGAAGTGTATTATTTGGCTCCCTCGTCCAACAGACCACGGGAATTTCTTCCATAATGCAACCAGACACACATCAAAGAACCTTTTCACATCCCAGTGCACTCAAGAAATAAGAATTTAAAAAGTAAAAATAAAAAGTCCCATATTTCCCGTTACCGTGGGAATTTCGGGAATTCCTTCCCCCACAAACTCTAAGTATTGTATGTTCCAAATTTCAGCTCTCTACGGCCAGTTATGGCTGTACTTTGTCAGTCACTCAGTCAATAACGGAAGACTTTTATATTTATGAACTCATTATATTAAGATTGATGATATCTTGGAAAGTGCACAATTGAACCACATATACTTTGGCAAAAAAAATATTTTTTAGTAAGGAACAAAACCTCAAAGTTATGAGCTATCAAAAAGAACACCTTGTGTTTACTTTTATTTTTTGTATGTAGACTTACTCTGCACAATGTGTTTGAGCGCCTGTACCGCGGGGCTATTGGGCACGGCGGTGAGAAAGTCCTCTCCGCGGTCGCAGCAGCGCGCCAGAAGAGGGTCGAGCGGGAGCGACCCGAGCAGCGGGAGGGACATTTCGGAACACATCTGCGGCGCCCCGCCCGTTGTGGCCGGGAATATTTCACTGCGGCTCTGACGGGGAAAGGATATACATTTACTTTAAAACTAAGATTCGACGACCACTTTGGCGATGGGGTAAACCTGTCTGCCTCAGACGCCAGTGGTTGCGGGTTCGATTCCCGCACGGAACAAGAAAAAAAAATGTTCCGTTTCAGAGTGTAAAAGGCGGTCTCGTATTATGTAGCTCTTCGTTGACAGCCTACCCTTTGCTTAGATGCATCCATGTAAGGAAATTTCTTGTTAAAATGTTGGTGTAGTGGGTCTTAATAACCCTTGATAGATGTTTCTAGATTCGTCACGACAAGGTAAGTACGCCATATAAATTTATTATTATTATTTATTATTTTGGTAGGGATAGCAATAGCATACATATAGTTCAAAACTTATTGATTTAACGCTTTGAGGACAGTAAGCCGTCATAATAATAAAAAATCTCTTGTGACTGGTTTATTGCCCTTCATAAGTCAATATAATACTGAGTGCAATGTAAGTCAGATTGTTTTGTCTCTATAGCAGGCCTTTTGAAGAACTCTTTGCAACTCTAGAAGCTAACAATTAAACTTTATCGTTAATAAATTAAAATAGCAAAAACACCAAACTCATGGTCATCCTAAAGGTTGATTTTATATGGCATAAAGGACACGATTTAATCTTCATACATTTTGGCCCATGTGTGTACCGCGAGGTACATGGACACCAAATTGTACGGCCTAAACCAAGGAACTGTAAAATATAGGATGTATTTACCTATTCATGATCAAAAACTGTTAAATAAATTATTTAAAGTTGTAAAAAATTGACAATTCGGAACATAAGATCATTATTTTTTGACATATGTCAGCACTAATGTTAATAATGACAGCCGGCTACTCCGTTAGTAAATAAATAAATAAACAACAGAATGACAAAGCTAGGCATTTTGTTGGCATAGATGGCAATCTTTTAACTGCATAGTCCCACAGCAATATGGCTTGTGTACAAAGTCACTAGTAAGATTTTTTTCTCAGTTTGAGTTCAAATTAGACCTAAACTGTTAATAAAGTTTTCTTTAGTGGAATCAAAAGTATTATAAACCGCTCAGTGTACCTCGGTACCTCAAATGGGCCACTTATACGGGGATCCTTTATGACAGTTTATCGTAGCAATTAGGGTGACCATGAGACTCAATATATTGAAAACATTTTTTATATTAATAAAAAGGAAAATCGCGGTTTCATATTTCTACTAAAGATAACATTTTTTTTTTTTATTTATTTATTTATTTAATGGCCCGTAAGCAGAAACATAAATATTTCTGCTTACGGGCTTAAAAGTATTGAACGTGTATTCGATGCGTTCAGTACTTCAAGACATGCAACAAAAACAAAGTTCATCAATAAAAACAGCCACCTCACCTTACAATTGGGGCAGACGAACAGCGACATATTCTCCACCACGCCCAGCACCCTGACTCCCACCTTCTCACAGAACTGGATCTCTTTCCTCACGTCAAGCAGAGCCACCTCCTGCGGGGTTGTCACTATGACAGCTCCTGTCAGGTTGGACTGTGACAGGTACTGGATGGAGGACAGGTGCTCGTCCGATGTGCCTGGTGTCGATGGAGAAGGTGATAATGAAAATGATGATTATTTCGCAAAATATGAATTACTGGTGGTCCTTAAAATCATAACTAAGTAGGTAATAAAATCTTAATAGGCATTGTTAATTTTTTTTTTAATTACTCTATATGAAAACCCTTTTCGAGGAATAAGGATTCTGATTAATTTAGTCAATTTAAAACATTTAAAAACATTGGGGTTTCATAGATTTTTAACAAAATACATTTGACCTTTATTTAACCTTGATGGCATCACATCGACGAGGTACCTTTAAAGCTGTTTAAAAAAACATCAAACTTAAAAGAAACTCTATAGCTCTATGGTTGTTTTGTTTACATTATAAAGTAACCTCATCGTTAATATTGAATGTCAGCAAAAGACCGTGACAATCAGGGAGAGATTATTTATACAAACTACAAAGAAAAGAAACAAAGGGAAAAAGGCCGCTTAAGATATTTTTGAAATGTTTTTGTTAACAATCCATTTGGTGACATTACATGACTTTAGCACACAGATACAGCTAATGTTTTTACTGACTGACACATGTTCATAAAGTTAATGTAACTGATGACGTCATTGCGTACTAATTTCATAAAATCTATATAAATTATAGACACACTTAAAATAAAACTGTTTAAATTAGTCTCTCAAAATAGGTTCAAGATTAATTTAAATTAAAATGATAGATAAAAATAAATGAACAATGCCTATTACATGTTGTGCCGAAACTTAATTGCCGAACTAGGATAGCATCAAATTCCTTTTTTCATGTTTTTTATTGGTATCATGAATTCGGCTTCGATCGATATCATCTGGTGGTAATTGAAACGCGGGCAAAGATGACAGCGCATAGGTTTAGCTTGGAACTGGCTGTTTGTAAAACATCACCAGAACAGGAGATATTTGGCGGCGGATTTTATATGAAGGATGGTAGCTAACCAGGTGCACCTTTACAACTAGCGGGTCTCACTCTGATTTGTCGTCTTTTGCAAGTTCTGCAACTTGCTTATCCAGGGCTGTTCCGGGCAAGGGCCAAGCCAACCCTACGCGACTCAAGAGTCTTCAAGTCTATCGGTTAAAGAGTAATGTTCACGGTCCATACAGTCTCTGACCTGCGAAACTACTTTTTGTAAGGTATGTGAATGTATAAAGATGATATTGCCATTGAAATGCTGCCTGTTTATATCTTAACTATTGGTGTAGACTTGATTTAATTTCTTAGAAACGATATCGAGATTTTCATTTCAAGTGGATGATATGTGTAGTCTATTGAGTAACTAGAGGGTAAAATATTAAAATTCTTGCTGCGGTTTCTAATATAAGTAAATGATTTGGAATTAACCGAACATGAGCTATTATTTGCACTATATGTTGTTTTAATACATTTCATGAGTTGTCAAAAATCTGACAGGTCAGCTATGAACATTACTCTTTATGTAGTGTAAATTGTGAACTAGAAATACTGTGTACTTACCGGGCGGCGTGTCAATGAGAAGGTAGTCCAGATCCCCCCAGTCCACTTCGCTAAGGAACTGTTTGATCATGCCTGCAAAAACAAGCAAATAGGTTCTACTTTATTGAAGAACAAAACTTTTTTAGAACTTAGTATAGAGGCACTATACCGACATTTGCTTGGTGGTAGGATCCCTTCTGGGTCCGCCTGGCTAGCGACCACCCTTTATATAAAGTCTGCCGCCAAATGCTACCGCTCCGGCGGTAATGTGTTCCGGCAATATTGTATAAAGAGCCAGTTCCTTCCTAAACCCGTGTGCTTTCATCTTCGACCTCATCGTCACTTACCATCAGGAGAGATTGAGGTCAAACGCGGGTTTAGTCACTTATAAAAAAAAAAAAAAAGGTATTTAATGTTTTTTTTTTGATTATTATACAAAAAAATAAAAGAAAATCTTTATTAATAATTAATTTGTTCTACTAGGGCTGTTGGATTAAGAGATGAGTCCTTTTGAATAGTTAATATGAATTTTAATGATTTTTAAAAAACGCAGTAATATAGGTGAAGTTTTTATAAATTATTAATTTATAAAATTAAATGGTACGATGAGCAAATGACATTACCGTTTTTCTTAGGTCCTCGCCAAATAACTGCGTCATCGGGACTGCCCAGCAGGAACCCAATCGACATCAAACACAAGTTGTCCGTCACATACTGTGAAAAAGCAATAAATATACTTACAATAAACATTTTGTTATGAACTAAGGATTATTTTTTATTTTATCGTGCTTCCCTTGTTACCACGGTCATTCCAAAAATAAGGTATGTATTTATTGTTATTGGGAATGCCTAAAGCAATACGCCTTCTCAGGCGGTGACTGTTTGACTGTGAATCTAACAGTTCCCAGGCTATTTCCGAAATTAGCCGATTTTCATCCACTCTTTATCACGATATTCCTTATTTTAAACCTGATACCAATTTTAAAACTGCATCACAAGATACTTTCATACAAAATATTAGCCTGGACTTTAGTTGTCAGCGGAGTTGATAGCTCGTGGATGTAACTTAGGGTGTATTTAAGGCTCGAATTGTCAGGATTCGGCGGCGCGGGACCGTCGAGACATTTTGTGTAAAATCAAATATACCGGGCCGGGACGGTGGGGAATCACGACGCGATCCGCTCGTGAACTGTGTCCGTCCACGCTCGCAAATCTTCACATTCTTGTTTGTGACCATGGACGACGAAGACGTGATTTCTGCTGCTGCTGTGTCACGGCTTGCTATTGCTTATTACAATTACAATAATTTTTTGGTCAACTTTAATAACTAAGTATATGCCGTAATACCTATTGTAATCACAATAGCAATGTAAATATTATAGATAAAAATACCAAATAAATTCGATTTTATTTGGTACCCGCTGGGACAAATAAAAATAATAAATATTTCTCACACTCACACAACATTATCTAGCCCAAATTAAGTTTCTTAAAGAACTTGTGTTATGGATACTAGATAACTGATATACTTAAGAAATATATAAACATACCTACATATTGAATAAATACATATTTTTTATTAGAATAAATTTAAAAAACATATAAACATCCATGACTTGACGACTAATATCTGTGTTCATCACACCGATATCCGCCGCCGCCGGGATTCGAACCCAGGACCTCTGGCATAGAAGGCAATGTATGTTACCGCTACACCAGCCGGTCGTAAAAATAAAATCAAAATCAAAATAAAATCAATTTGGGAAAATTATATTAATTGAAGCATTATAAAATGCAAAATAAAGCTTTTTAAATAACATTAATGTAAATTTTAAGTGATCATTTTAAAATAATAAAGATTACGATATCTTGCATATAGGTACTGCGAAAACTGCGAGTTTGTATGCGTTCACGTTCGCGCGACGCAAACCCTTTGTCGCGGACCAAAAAACCGACACCGATCGGGGAACGGTGCGAACCGCGAACGCGAAGCGTGAACAACATCCACACTCGTGATTCGCGGCTGTTCGCGCTGCGAGTGTGGAGCCGGTATAATAAACAACATGACTCACGACGGGCGACCAGCCGGCGCCGGAGTAGTGCACCTGCTCCCCGCGCACGCCCAGCACGCGCGGCTGGCTCGGCCCGCACACGTCCGCGTCCAGGATACCCACCTGCCAATCATCATTTCCATTAGTATCTAAGCTTTCATGAACATTTCAATAAATATATTTAATTTAATAATAATAATAATTTAAATGATATTATTATTCGGATTGAAAGAGGATGTAGTGACTAAAATTTAAAAAGGGTATGCTACGATGGTTTGGGCATTTGGAAAAGATGAGTGAAAGTAGATTTACGAAAGAGGTGTAATGGAAAGAGGTGTAAGAGCATGAATGGATGGTGTTGTTGGAAGGGGCCGCCCTAGGCGATCGTATGCCGATCAAATTGGTGACATTTTGAAAAAGGTCCTAGTGAGAAGTACCCGTAACCGGCGATCATGTAAGAAAAGATTGATGAACGTGGAAGAAGCGAAAGAAGTATGTCTGGATCGTAGTAATTGGTGTTCCCTGGTCTCTGAATACCCCAAAGGGAGACAGGCGTGAGGTTATGTATGTATATAAAAGCATACATACATAACTTCACGCCTGTATCCCTTATGGGGTAGGCAGAATACCAGAGGTTATAAGATCATCTGATGTCACGTGTGACTTTGGAGGTATTATAATGATGGATAGAGGCTATAGTGACAGAGAGTCAGCCTATCGCCCACAAAAATGCCAATAAAACCTCTGCCCCTTAACTGACTTTTACAGTATGCCCGGGAAGAGAAGCAGCAGGCACATTCTATGTTTTTCTTTCGATCCCAGTCCATCATGGAAAGTTGTATAATATAGCTTTATTTAGGATTAGGATTTATGGGGCCGCTCCTGTATAACAGAGTCAATGGTGACACGAACATTTACCCTAGCAATGGTCTACAGTGCAAGCATGCTAGTTTGTCTTCCATACAAATACCAAAATTCTATTATTACTAGCGCTACGCGCCGGGCACTACTGGAACTTTTCGTATTTTTTGCTTCGTTCGATATATCTATAGTACCAGACAGCGTGTCTATAGTATAGTATTCAACCAATCTTTTTGCGCCCGTTGCATTTGCTTATTTTTTTTGTGTATTTTTTGTCGCTGAATTCTTTTGTTAGTGTTTTCTACAAAGTACGTTGAGTAGAGCGTTCACTTCTCGCGTTTCAACGATCTCAAATCGAAGATTTTACTTTTGTGAAGTGATATTTTTACATAGGGTGCTGACTTTCTAGTGAGATAGTGAGTTAAGAAAAGGAATAGCATTAATTTTGAATGACTGGTGCAAGGAGGTGAACAGTTTGTGTGGCAAAAGCATTGAGTTTGACGAAAACAACCCGAAAAAATCTATGGCCTAAGTATAATTATTATATCAAACACAAATAATTAAGAAAAAATAAATAATTTTCTGAGATGCATATTTTTTTACTACTCCCAACTCGCATAGTATCATGCTTTGTGCAGTTTATTCAACTTATTAGTATTGCGCAGTTTAAATTTGACTCGTTCGTTACTCGAATCGAATTATAATTGCGCAATAGCAATTACTGGTACTACGAATTTCTGAAAATTTGAAAGTGGCGGTACGGGCGGGCTGCATTCTAGGGTTGTTTTGGTCAAAAAGGTTCCTAGAGTGGATACTGTATGGCGCTAAAGTGCAAAAACCGCGAGACGGTCATCTATACTTTAGTACTTATATTCATCTATGAGTGCAAGACTTAGGTGACCAAATGGCTACTTGATAAGACCACAGAATAAGTAATAGTTGGTACAGAAGAATTACTCCGCAAGAAGATCTAAATAAATTCGAGTCTTGCTACGACGCGATACGGTGGAATTCAGCTCGCACAACATTACGTACCTGAAAATTTATATACCTAGAAGTTTTGTCTCTTTCTAACGCATGCCTCTTATCTTTTCTTACGCTGTTAGGGTTGCTGCCTAGTGAAGAATAATTAATCTCCTTAGGTATTGCTGTTATTCTACCTTTGTAAAAAATATTGTTTCAACTTACCTAAAGTACAAAATGAAAAAAAGTTACGACGAATAATTTGTAATACTACCTATGTTTTGTTTGCTAAATTGAACATAATCAAATCTAAACATAATCTAATTGAATATTTGTTTCTTTTTATGTCCATTTTTAAATACTATTTGCGACCTCGATCATAGAATTACTGTGAGTGCTATTAGGTAGGTAGGTATCTACAACGTCCCGACGAGCGCGCGCGTGACGTGACACACGATCCATTCGAATTACGCCGGCGGAGCGCTTCGCTGTAGGTAAATAACGGATGTACCGCGCGGAGTGAGCCAGGCCTAATAAGACATACCAGGACACTGAGAAAATTATAGCCATCCTTTCGTAAATTAATTAAACACACACACATACACATTCACCCACACTAACCATAATTCCCCGATACTCACTTAGAATATAAGTTCTTTATATAATTTTTTGTTCCTTTTTGTACTTTTAAATATATTTTTTGTACCTAATTTTCTGAGGTGGGTGGAGGCCTGGAGTCCTATAGTACTGGATCACCTAGTGTAGGCTCCAGCTTTCACATACTAGTTATAACCAAATAAATTTTTGTTATATTTTTCTGTTACATGTGAAATAAATTTATTTATTTTATTAATTATTTAAATCTGTTATACGAAAAGTAGTAGAGGTGCAGAAAAAGGGAATTTCGGATAATGTTTTGTGGTGTCTGTCGCAACTCATCCTTAAATATTAGATTAATAAGACAATATACAGTTGACTACCATTAAACATATACATGTTTAATTTGGCTCCCAGTTTGAATTGGTTTTATAAAAATTATAGCAGAAATAACATAAATTGTTTATTACAGCGTTATTACGAAACTAACTCTGGCGTATTGCTAAAGTTTTTGTTTGCGTTCTAAGTATGAAAGAAAGACTTTTTTATGATAATTGTATTTAAATTATAATTTTCTTAAATAGTTTACATAAATGCCTATTGTTATATTTCGTTTTGATAGCTCTTAATATTTTCGAAGCCATTGTTTCATTCTATGCAATTAAGTATAGGTATTTTTCACGTAGATACCTACAATGGCGAGTAAAGTAACAAACAAATTTTAAAAATCGATTGCGGTTGCGCGATTTCTTATAAATACAACAATTGCCAACCTACTTCCCATGACTTCAGCATATTCCATGACCTATAATCATTATGTATGCAGGCTTGAAGCCGCGGCGAGACCCGGTGCCGTCCCGTGCCATCACGATCCCGGGGCCAGTCGCAAATCCGCGCGAAAGCCTCCAGATCAATACGCGTTTTTTGCTCGAATTACGAGTCAATATTTATTGTAAATACATTGTTAAAGTTTCGAAAATTAAAGTTTAAAAATGGAATTTGGTAGTTCGCAAGAAAGAAGGTCGAGATATAATCGGGTAAAAAAAAGTAGTCATGTAGTTTATATCCTAGAGGATTTATTTTTTATTTTAAGGCAAAAAATTAAACAAAAAATTGACATCATCAAATGGAAAGTTATCGTTATATAGGAACGATAAGTAAATTAATATCTATAATATAGATTATAATATAACATATTATAGATAGAACATTATTATGTTCAAGGATGCAATTGCATAGACTTTGTAAATATTGCATGGTTTCAAAGATCATAAAAAAATATTGATTTTACATAGCTCTTCAGATAAGATGTACAATCATTGGTACTTACATATTTATTAACAAGCACTCTATTTAATTAAAATTTCTTGCTTATCTACTTTTTTATGAAACGGTTTAAAGTTGATATCTGATCACCCACAAACAAATGGAATTATAAATTCTTTCACAATTTTATAGTGCATAGTCAAATTATTCACATAGATGCATAATTTTAACAGAATAATTCATTGTTCAAATAAATCTTTATTTATACTTCAGTTAAAAGTACAGAAACAGATACAGTAAATGTCAAAATTCACAGGTTTCATTCCCGCATGAAACAAGAAAAAAATGTTCCGGGTATTGGTGTTTATCTATATATCTATTTATATTCTGGGTTCCCCCCTGTTTCTCTACATGGTATCTCATAACACAAGCTTAGCTTACTTTGAAGCCATGTAGTTGGTGTGATTGGAGATTTTATACTATTTTTATTTTTAAAAGAAAAAAACACTTGTTTAGAAAGTTAGTACTTTGTTTAGTACTACTTGGCAGACTAGTAACATACTGAAACTAAAAGAGGATACCTGGATAGGTCAGGAATAAGGCTTAATATCTATAATGTCAAGCATTTACAGAAAACAGTAATAAAGTAACATGTTCTAATATTATTTTGCATCTTTTTACACTATATGTATTAACTTTTAGCTCATATGCAAAAAAGAGGTATCTCTTGCCCTTGCATATGACAAAGTAAGACCAACATAACTCTTAATTGTGATTTGAAGAGGGAAGTACAATTAAGTTCAATTTCAATCAAAAAAGTGTCATATACTACAAAAAATAGGCTCATGAAGAGTTAATGTTTATCGCTACATGTACTCACATTTGTTTCTGTAGACTGTGCTGCTAAAGCATGTCCAAGCAAAGAGGTGACGGTGCTTTTTCCAACTCCACCCTTTCCCGAGAGAACCAAGATTTTGTATTTTACATTGGCCAGCTTTTGTTTTATAATTGCAATCGCTGGATCTGGGATAGAGGCTGCACCTAGAGATTTATTTTGTTTTTCATAATAGGAACATAAAGGGTTCATACAGATAAAAAACATCTTAAATAGATATTAAGAGAAAAAGAGATTAATCTGCAGTTATGATTCACAAAGTCTGTCTCAAAGTTAGTGTGTGAGCAAGCTCTAATAAATGAAGAAAATTGTGCAAGCTTCTATGTAAAAATTAAGTATCTTAAAATATTTATGGCGAATACCACCAAAAGCAAAACTTTTATGATCAAAATTCACAGTAAATATTTGTCAAGCAATAAGCCATAAAGTCTTAAAAGTAGTTAAGTACAAAGAATACTTCTTTGGTTGGCATGGTTTTCAAAATAACTAACCTGATGCACAAATGTTTTGATTTGGACATCCTGCGCAGGCAGATACTTTTCCAGCATCAGAGCTTTGAGTGCCAGGACAGTCTGAAATGAAACACCAACATAAGTATATTTACAAACAAAGTTTAGGTTCTTTTTCTTAGCAGTGGACGTCTCCTGGTTGAATGATGTTTTTTTTTTATATTATAAGGATAGGACGTTTGTCTTCCATGCCACCTGATGGTTTGCTGTAGTGGTCAGGAAAAACAGACGCAGGCAGATTGTTCCACACCTTGGCAATCCGTACCAAAAAGGAACTATCGAAGCGTTTTGTTCGACTTCTTCTTGTTGTTGTAATGATGTTTTTGTTTGTAATTATTATACAAGTATAATAATCAATACTGATATTAAAATACATTATTTGTCAACATTATACTTTTAAACATAATTATATTAGAAATGATAACTTTTCCGATAGTATTTATAGGTATTCATTTAAGTATTAACACAGCTACTAACGTTCAGGTGCATTTTCTGGAACATTACTCATGATTGTAAGTCATAAAATTATTTTTCTTAGTTACACAATAAAATAAACTGCGAATAAAATCATAAAAAAATTAGAAATTCCTAAAATCTTGTGCTGTTTGATCGTAAAAAATACTACAAATGAATGAATGCAATTCAATTCAATGAATGACATGACTGACATGCATGCATGACAGACGATTTGACGTTGATTGACTTATAATTTGACAAATGAAGTTTTGATTTTCGTTCATCGAAGAGTCTACGTAACGTATGAATACTTTCTTCCCTCAAATTCGTTTGTCTATGAATAGTTTCATCATATTGCTAATACGGACGTTCAATAATGAATAAGATGCAGTTACTTTTGATAAATTTTATTTAATTTTCAACCTTGTAATCCTAAAGATGCATGGATCTTTTCTGCACTTAAAAATTTTTTGAACACTTCGTGACTTTTTAAACACTCTTGTATTGCGGCAATCATAGCTTCATCGTCGTCTCTTTGAACACCCAGATATTTCTTTAGTCATGGAAATAGATAGAAAACCCCATGATTCATTATAGAATAATAATAATGGACTTCTATGAAAAAATCTCTTTCAACACCGTTGTCTGTGGTCAGTGATTTTCAAAAACCAGAGCCAACGTTTTGTAAACAAAATGTCAATACCTTCCTGACATTGTCACAATATAAAATATTTTTTTCAGTAATATATTTACCAGCATTTAGCTATTTAATTATTTTTATCATATTTATATCTTCAAAATTTTAAATTAAATTTTCAAAATGGCAAAAGAAGTAACAATGTGCACGGTAATCAATAATTGTTATTCCCTATTTATTGCTTATATAATATTTAAGTACCTACAAAGAGGAACTTTAGGAGTCTTACGTGTCTTAAATGTCTTACGTTCTTGTAAGGCCCAAAGCCCGTATTGAAAAAACCGAAGGTTAAATATATGTAAATCCCTCACTTACGACCACCCCACAAGTTAAACGCGTTTAACAAAATGAATTTTTTTAAACTCTTATTAAATAAAATGATGACCAACTTACGCGTAAAAATGATAGGTACAGTTCCTGGTAATCTCAATGATCCAGTTTAAAGATAATTCTCTCGACGAACCAGTTTCAGTTTTAACTTATTTGAAGCTGATTTTTAGTCATTTATATTATAGTAACTATAGTACCCGGCTCCGCTAGGTTTCAGTTTGGCTATAAACTGTTGCTATATATTACCTAACTTCGTTCACAGATATTGTATAATAATGATAGTAGTCGGGTGCATACTTGTACAAAGTAGACGTTAGGGTTTCAGGTAGGGGTTCAGAAGCCCTGAAAATTCTGACATCCACCAATCAAGACTGGGCCAGTATGGTGGATTACGACCTAAACCTCCTCGTCACCAGAGGAGAGACTCATAGCCCTGCAGTGGGCTAATTACACGGAGTTGTGATGTAATAATGATATTAGCCTATAGAACCGAGAACTATTATTCTTAGGCTGGTTGAAACCTTATCAAGATCTGTCCAGTAGTCCGATGATTGCCCTGAATTCCTTTTTATCATAATCATCATCAACGTCATCGCCTTAACCCTTTATACATGCCGACTGCAGGTTTTAGGCCAAAAACCACCAAGCTACTGTTAATTGGTATATTCCCGAATTCCCCTTATAAGATTTAGCAATAAAACCCGGTTACATAGTTATTTCCTGCTTGGTACTTGGTACTTGCGGCTAGCGTACGGTTAGTTTGAAAGAGCTGATTTTATTGTGACTTTACTATAAAGCCTTTACAATGCTCGGCTGGCGTAGATTCTCTACCCTCATCGATCTAAAAGATAATCCTTCGCTTAAGGGTAAGTGCTTGACTATCGATGCTATCGGAAACGAGAACTCGATTCCTGATTGCATGACTATTTTCTTTTTCGCTTTTTAAAGCAGCAAAAATTTTTAACCACGTTTATTATGATACTATAATAACATTTTTACAGCAAATGCAACAATGGAGCCCTGTAAAGGAAACAGCAGGGAACCAGTTAGAACCTCCACAAGTGGGTTATTGTTTCCACACTCCCAAGAAACATCCATGGCGACCTATTATGGGCTACGAGGAAATTGAAGTAACACCAATGCAAGTATTGTTACCAAGCAGAGCTTAGATAATTCCGATCCTTGATATAATTTAGTTGTTACATCTGTTTTAATAAACTAGTTATGTATTTAAGGGCAATCCTATTTAGCGGTGAGTATGAAAAAAAACAGCATACACAATGGCTGCAATTATTAGGGATTTTGGGGATTGGGGATTTGGGGAACTAATTATCACGCGATCTGATTTATTACTCAAAATACTATTGTTAGAAACCGTTATTATTTTGATATACCTACTCAATCAGGTGTTTTCTTTTCAACCAGGCCGTCTCAACCAATCACCAACACGTTGGTGGACCCATGTTACACGCCCGCCGGCATGGCGGCTGAACCTCTTCGCTTCCCCAACCTGGTGACAGGCTTCGACCGCAGCCCTGAGCACGCGGCCAGGGCTGCGCTGTACACGCGGTACACACAGTACGAGTGGAACCAGAACAGTATCAAGAACTACAACGAGTCTGATGCTAAACGGAATTTCTCTGAGAGGGTCAGAAACGACATCATGAGGATGTTGAGGTGATTATGATTTTTTTTTTGCAAGTTTCATAACATCAACTTCATAAGTACTTCATAAATACTACATATATGTATGGGTATTTGGGTGTATCTCCAAAATTTCATTCTTTGACTGATTCATCTGTTCAATATTATCTCTATGGCACATGTTTATATGTAATTATACATAGGTACCACACAACAAAATATATTTACATGACTCGTTTTGCAGCGGTAGTTTTTGAGATATCGGTGTTTAAAAGTTCTATTATATCAAAAGTATTATACGCCGGACACTTGTTGTTTACTTATTTTTAAAAACACCAATGTAGTCGTAATCATACAAATTATATTTTTTAAGAGGTCAATTTATTACCTTTCGGTAAAATAATAATTTATATTCAGAAATTGATACACAGACCATTATGTTCCGGAAAATGTCAAACGGACGCGGCATATGAATCAGGAGAACTGTACCAAAAAAAATTACATGAATAAATGAAAAATGTGATAAATAAAAATTACCCGACCAGGATTCGAACCTGGGACCTCTCGTTTGCCGGACGAGTGCTCTTCCACTGAGCTACCGGGGCCTGGCGGTACGCCTCGAAATTACTTACCACATTTTTTTGTTTTTACGCTATATTGCTAACGTAGCTCCATCTTATGGTATAGCTTTGCAGCTAAGACCACCCGAGACAAATTTCTTTACAGAAATTATGAATCCCAGTTAAAGTGAAGAAAAATTACATGAATGTTGCTCAGTTACAGAAATACTTATACCCTAAGACATAAATTTTTTGTCTTTGGAGAAATACCCATTTCATTTTAACATTAAACTTACCTACTAAGCTTGTATTTAAAAAAAAACAATATTTTCCGAAGTATTTTCCACAGTTTCTGCAAAAATACGTAAAACGTACTCTACGTACCTACTTAACTACACTGACAATTCTTTCTCTAATATATTTAACAACGGTTTGAAAATGCTTTAAACTATTTGTCATGCTTCTTTAACTAGTCCAGTATAAAATTGAGTATTTACTTATCTCAGAGAAACAGACGAGATCGGTACGCAAGGCCAGAGAGATTCAGGCAGAAGAATTGGGGAGCGAATCACAGATACCACATTCTGGAGGAATGAGGTAAGAAATACAAGAAAAATATCATGTTATGATAACTTTCAAGTAAGTAATCAAAATGATAAGTACGTATTTCTTATTTTTCTTGTTTTCCAAAGGTCGCCATAGAGATGGAACGTTTAGTGTCCACCTGCGAGAAGTTGACAGACACTAGGCGACAGTTGGAGAGGGCTATAGCAGGAATCGAAGGTCCTCTTCACATCGTCCAGGAGTGCCTGTACCACAGGGAGAAGAGGCAAGGTATGGTTATTTAAAACTAGTTTCGCATATCACTTTTGCAAACATTCCTTAAGCGCAACTGAACATCTGATTATAAGCAGTGCCTTTGAAGTATTCAATAGTGTTGCTCTGGTCGAAGAACGAGTTGGTTTCAAATGTAAGTAGTGCGCAGATACAACGCTACGGTTTGCAGACTTAATATGGAAGCGTGTTCATTAGCATCGTTAAACTTCACAGGCTCGTGTCAAGTGCAGTAGAAATTCCATCATATTATTGTCTGATAATTTTCGCAGGATTGGAGCAGGTGCACGACGCAGTCGAGCAGTCACTGTTGAAGGAAGTGGGAATCCTGCGGGCGAATCAAGACAAGTTCCGAAATATGCTTGAAAAGGTAGTAATTTTATCAACCGTAGATAAAAATTCAAGAATCCGAAGAAAGTAGCAAAAGCTCAAGCGATATTTAATTGTGCAAATCTTAACTCAATATCGCTGGTTTAAATAAAGGCTAGTAATATGAGAGCATCCTCAGATTTTTACTCTACGTAAACGTGGGTATAGTATAGACTTTGTTGACAATTCTCTATTCTCTATTTATAATTGACGGCGAATCTATGCTGAAGATGATTGCAGCTTAAATAAGCTTTGATATTTCGGGTTTTTTTCCCTTCTTCCTTCAGCTTTATCCAACACTCAACTCAGTAGAATTACTATTATAATTAAAGGGATGGTAATTTTCAATGTTTGTCAATAGATTCGGCAACAGTCTAAGAACTGCCGCGCGACGCAGCACGAGCTGGAGATGGACATGCGCAACAAGGAGTACGCGCTGGGTATCGACTCCATGTGCCACCAGCTCAACAACTTCTCCAAAGTAAGCTTATCTGTGACTTTTGTCTCATTTTCTGTAAACTGATGAAAAAAACAAACTCTTAAAAAAGAAGTTGTAAGTAAGTAAGTATGTAGTGAAAATATAAATCGTTTGTTGCTCTGGAGCTTAACCACCGAGTCTGACGTACGCATGCAATATCTTTGTGTAGAAAAAACTTGTGGGTAGAAGCTATTAAGGAACTGAAAATCATGGGTTCGAGTATCAGCCGGGCCAAGTAGGTAAGGAAACTAATTTTTCAAAGCTGGCTTGGCTTTTAGTGTCTCTGAGATGGGGCATAGCTCCGTTGTGTGGTCTCCATATTGCTAGTTCTTATTGGGACTAATAGTTGGTAGGTATTTAATAGATATTATTTTCCTAGGCGTTTCAAAGGAGTTGCTACCGTCGTGCACATGAAAAAACTGACCATGGAATAAATATTTTTTATCGGTGACCAAACCCGCGTTTGACCTCCAGTACAATTGATAATAAGTGAAAATGAGTCACATTGCTGGAACACATCAACGTCAGAGTGGTGAAGTTTGGTGGCTTTACCCACATGAAGAGTAGTCGCTAGCCAGAAGGACGCTGAAGAGGTTTCTCGACCAAGCGAGGGTCACTCGGATCAGTCACCTTTTAAGCGACCTTTATTCAGGACGGTTATACAAATCGACCCTAAACTTAACTACGTATAATTGTGAAGGATCAATTCGTGCCGTCCTCCAGGGCCTGCAATTCTACGCGGGCATCGAGCGCTACGACCCCACGACGTGCGACACGGCGCGCTGGGCCGCCGCCTCCGCCGCCACGCTGCAGCGCTCGCAGTCCGAGCGCGCCAAGGCCATACAGATGCTGTCCGGTTAGTGGCCGTAGCATTCAGTTTCTTTCGATAGTCATCATCAGAACTATTTGTAATAGCCACTGCAGGGCTATGAGTCACCCTCATAGGGTATCCAGACCTTGAGTCCTTAAAACACCACGCGCTGGTCCAGTGCTGATTGATTAATAGTACCTATACGTATTAGGATTGTGTCTAAACACACATATGTTTTGCTTGATAATTATCATTGTCTATCTTATAGGTAGTAGATATTATGTCGTCGGCGGATTGTAGTTTTGGCCATTTAATTAAATGCGGGACTACTAGCCCGAAAAATTACATACTAAGGTAATTGAGGTGCACAAAGACACCATACTTCATAATCGCCCTAGTGATAGGCAATAGTACGATTTAGCCACGACAAATGACGACAGACGTGTCTCACGTGCAAGCTCATGTGAATACGTTCTTTGCTTGCGAAAAATTAACCAAAGAATAAAATTCGATAAGAAGGACACTTTGGGCGGTGGTGAATGCTACTCACCCACTAAACAACACCTTTGCTGACCATTGTCTTAGGACAAAATGGTCAAACATATAGTTAAGTACAACCTATCTAGCCAGAACGGAGCAGAGCGCTTGGTGTTGGGAAAACTAAAACAAGACAGCAGATTGTCGGAGAGAACATCTTTCGGTCTGCGGCATGGGGTTGTTGCCTTGCGTTATAAATGTCGATAGCGCTATGTAGGATAATACTATATTTCAATTCTTACAACTGTATTTTACTAAATTCCAAAACTTTAGGTTCTCGACTCGTGTATAATAATAACGCGAAAAAGCCTCTGTTCCTATTTTAACAACTTCCATGCTTTCCATACCTACAACCACGATAACTGATTCCAGACTCGGACAACCTGGTGAATGTGGCGGCCACGGAGATCTGGGACCAGTGGAGCAACACAAACTCCGCCATGACGCGCCGCGTCGCCGAGACCATCGAGATCAAGAACAAGCTGCAGCTGCATCTGCATAAGGTAAGTTGTATCGATGTAAACTTAAGTTACTCTAAAGTTTATACAAGTTTACAGAGTTACTTTTTGGTGTATAAGAATGTGTGCCAAAGGCGAAAGAGTTCGAATCCTAGGTGATAGCACAATTGTAGAGAAATCAAATGTGCGAGTAAGCCTCCAAGAAATCCAGGTTTAAAGAAAGTCCTTGGTGATTTGGCCTTGGGGAAAACGAGTTCAACTTGCTTAAATTTTAGCTCGTACAAAACAAAGGCATATCTTGGCATGGGTCTACCAAGTACCAAGTAGAAGCACTAGACGCAGCTGGCCGAAGAATCTGTGAACACATTGACAGCGATGATCTAGGACATAAAAAATTACTGAGTCTTGAGCATCGACATGCTATTTTGAAACAAATTGAACCCAAACACATTTACTATTGGACTACTGAATTCAGACAAAACTTCCAACCCTATCTAGTGGACATTCCAAAAAGTCGAATGAAACGCTTCGATACCTACTTCCTTTTTGGACGGGTCGTGGGGTAGCTACTAAGATCTATCTGCGCCTGTTTTTCCTGACCAATGTAGTCGAAGTCCTAGTTTTTCGATGTTACTTTCCACTAGATGAAACGGAAGACAGTCGTCTCTTACTTTGTATACAAAAAAGTGTGTATTAAGCGTAAAAGTGTTTATTATTTTACACATTTTTATTATATTTAAGTAGATATATGTATAGATCTTGTAATCTACGAGCGCGGCGCACTTAATGATATGAGTGACCAATCCGTATACGGTATCTCGAGCGCTCAGGTGTGGGCTCGCTTGCTTTTGCTCCGTCGGAGACGAGCTCTTTCAAAAATGTGTATGTACGATTACAACTACAAATAAAGGACATGTGCGCTCGTAGATTATTAGATCTACTTATACCTATATGCTTAGTGTAACAAATGAAATGAGCCGTCGTTGAACGTTGGTGTCAGGTTCAACAAGAGATCTTCGACATCGAGAAGACGCTGGAGCTGCTGAACAAGGCCATCGAGGACAAGCTGCAGCCCATGAAGGTGGCGCACACGCGGCTGCAGGCGCGCACCAACCGCCCGCACCTCGAGAAGACGCGCGACGAGGCGCAGAACAGGTAAGCCTTTGTTTTTTTTTCGTTCATTTTTGTTTTTTGTTTTATGCCAGACTCAAGTTTTAGGTGTTTTTATTTTTCATTTTTTTTCTATTCGCTGTTATGTGCCAGTGTCAGGTTTTATGGTACAAGGTTGAAAGGATCCAGGAAGTCTGATTAGCATAGCCCTATCTACAGCACCTGGTAGAATCATCAACAATAGCGATCTCAACTGTTACACGTTATAATCGAGCATCGATGTTAAGTTGAATGCTTTGCTGTACCTACAAAGACATGTAGGTACATTTTATAGACAGCGCTTAAAGCCAACTGTAAAAACGGCAAGGACAACGCCAAAGAAAAGCAGTTTTCGCTGATGATGAGTGATTGTTGGTAAATAAATAATTCAGTCTGCCTTTGTATGTTCCCAAGATGCTTTTTACGGTAATATTTTCTCTATTAATATGCTGTTTCAGGATCTATTGAGTTCTTCAGGGGTGAAAAGCTGTTTTCCATTTTTCTGTTACACAGGCTCATCAAAGAAGTGTGCGACCTGCAAGAGACAATGGAGACCCTGCGGTCGAAGATTGCAACGGCAGAGGGCACCCACCAGACCCTGCTGGGCGTCCGCGCAGGGCTGGAGGCCGACCTGCGCAACAAGACCACCACCTTGTTCATCGACCGCGACCAGTGCATGGGACTCCGGCGCGGCTACCCAGTCACTGCTGCTATCAAGTCCTAGACTCAAGTGAAGCTAATAAAATAAATGCGAGGAAATATTTGCATGCTTATTGCGTACCTAAAAGTTGAAACGTAGTTCTGAAATATTTAATTTAATAATTAATGATATTTTTGCGTGAGCGTATATTTAAACATTTTAATTGTGTTCGGGTTTATTACTTTCATAGTCATTCGATTTTATTTATGCGTGAATGTTTTATCGGGAGTTAAATTTAAATGTGTAAGAATTCCGTGCCTAAAGTATAAAATATCTGCTTAACATTACAAAATATTAGTAGTACCTCAATGACCTTTAGTTAATTATTAGTATAGGTAACAATGGGGCTAACATGTACCTACGTCTTTATTAAAATCCCTTATAATATAAAATGGAATGAACAGCTGTTAACAGATAATTCCTCGCATATTATTTTTCTCGACGCAACTTTATATAAAATTATAAAAGCTTAATAAATTTTTGTTTATTATGATCAAATGTTTCAATTCAAAGCTCCACACGGATAATATACCTACACACAATGCAAGATACATTTATGGGTAGGTACCTACAGGGTGACCGGTGGGAAATTCGAGTACGTGATAGTTTGAGATGATACATGAAGAGAAAAAATAAAATAAAAATAAGTATTAATTATTTACTAAGTAAACTTAACCGAAAGTTAAAGAATTAATCACGCAACGCATGGTTACACTAGCGCACATACTACTTTTGATTTCTTATTCTAATTCTTTTCGAATTCTAGTGAAGAATTAAATACTTACCTATTTTTATTACATAATTATGATCTTATCAAATCTTGAATAACAATTCCGAAGAATCTCAAGAGCCTGATTACGAGCATCTCTGTTGCAATAAAATTCATGTGATGTATCCCACAAGCATGGAAAGTCTTTATATAGTGCCAAAACATCGACAAGAACTCCGCGTTCTGTTAAAATTTCCGCCATAGTGCGAACATGCGCTGCCGTACGTGCTACCTCCAGAAGGTTTCGATAGCGACCATGCTAGTTTGTCTTCCCTACAAATACCAAAATTCTATTACTACTAGCGCTACGTGCCGGGCACTACTGGAACTTTTTGTTTTTTTTTGCTGCGTTCGATATCGATATATCTATAGTACCAAGGAGCGTATCTATAGTATGGTATTCAACCAATCAAGTGTTTGCGATCGTTGCATTTGCTTATTTTTCTGTGTGTTTTTAGTAGCTTAATTCTTTTGTTAGTGTTTTCTACAAAGTACGTTGAGTAGTGTTCACTCCTCGCGTTCTTACGATCTCGAATTGAAGATTTTACTTTTGTGAAGTGATATTTTAACGTAGGATACTGACTTTCTAGTGAGATAGTGAGATAAGAAAAGGAATTGCAATGATTTTTAATGACTGGTGCAAGGAGGTGAACAATTTGTGTAGCAAAAGCATTGAGTTTGACGAAGACGGCCCGAACAAATCTATGGCCTACAATTATTATATCAAACACAAATATAAAAATAAAAATAAAAAATTAAGAAGAAATAAATAATTGTCTGAGATGCATATTTTTTATTACTCCCAATTCCCATAGCATCATGCTTTGTGCAGTTTATTTCAACTTATTAGTATTGCGCAGTTTAAATTTGATTCGTTACTCGAATAAATAAATAAAAAAAAAAAAAAAAAAAAAAAAAAAAAAAAAAAAAAAAAAAAAAAAAAAAATAAACGCAGTGGACTAGCGCGGGCTGAGATGATGATGATGATGATGATGAATAACTTGTAAGGTACCCGCGGGTATTAAGGCCTGTCGGCAAATAAGGCCTAAGGGACCAAAATCGTACTAAATATAGTAGCTGACGTTAAGGTTACACACTCACACATGTATTGTGCGTGTACAAGTTGCTACGATGTCGCGGAAGCACGTTGGTCTGTCCCTCGTGCCAGTATCTCCAAAAAACTTTCTGCGGTGGGGTCACGTCGTGGGGTAATGTCTTATAAAAATCGGCTCCAGTAAAACGTAAGTTTTTTTTTAAATATTACACTTGCATACCTGTGTTGGTTATCTGTTTATTTATTATTGTTTGCTTATCCCTACTTACCATAATTAAAAGATGAGTCGTATACAAAATTTGAATTCATTTAATTTACTGTATGCCTATGTTCGGCGGATATTAAGGCCTATAAAATTGTACCATAGGCCTTATTATACTCCAATATTTTTTACTGATAAATGAGGCGGGGCTTGTTTTTGAAATGATTGTGTGTGTGTAGGTATGTATGTCTAATTTATTTGTAATTGTTTTCAATTATTACAGTCAAGATGCCTACCTACCAAATGGGTATTGTGGTCAGAAGATCATCTGATCGCAGCTGTTGGAGCAATACAAAGACTATGAGTCACCTATTCGGCTGAAAAAGTCATTAAATATCGCGGTACGCCAGTCACAAACGATCTGTATGATAAATATAATAAAAAGATAAGAAAAAAAGAAACGTAAGAAAAATACCCAGAAGGGGAATTTTGATAAGGCAAGGGAGTGGAATAAATGTAGAACAGAAAATAAGAAATATAAAAAGACTTAAAATCCAAAGAAAGCTAAAATCGTAGGCTATATACCAAGAAGTCTACCACCATCACCGGGCACTACACCAAAGCAGTTCAGTTGGTACCATGAGTCATGCCTGCGAATGAGACAGAATAGATGATGGCACGCAATGCATCATCCATTCGCAATGCTAAATGGTATCACAAAGAGGACGTCGGTTTATCGGTTGAAGATACTAATAAATTTTAGTGTCCTGGTGAATTCGAATAGATAGGTTTTGTTATTTGAGTGCTATGTTCCTATAACTTTATTTGTAAGATCTCAAAAATAACAATTTACACACTATAAGTTGATTTTTAGATGGCTTATACTATAGGCCTTTTTACCCTACTATCTATACATATAATAAAATGGTAGGAAAGTCAAAACTCTACATTGAATATTTTTTTAAAAGAATACTTGGGGTATGATCTACAATCGAAACAGAAACAAAAAATATAGTTTTTAGAATTTTTGTCTGTTTGTCTGTTTGTCTTTCCGGGATAAACTCAAAAAGTACTGCATGGATTTACTTCAAATTTGGCATGAAGATAGTTAAGAAGTCGGGTCAACATATAGGCTACATATTATCACGCTAGCAGTGTTATAATCGTAGGTGCGTTTGGTGCTGCATAGCGTTCACGCAGACGACGTCGCGGGCAGCAGCTAGTAGTATAATAAGGCCTTTAGATTGAGTTTTTAAAGAAGTCTCGTATTCATTTAGTTTTCAACCGGAGATCAAACTTCTCAGTTAAATACGGTAGTCAGTTAAGTACATAACTGATATATAATAAAACTTGTTGATTATGTTGAATATTTTTCATTTTATAGCAAATTTCCCTTAGCTAGGCCTTAATACCCACTTGTACCTTACTACGAATTTCTGAAAATTTGAAAGTGGCGCGGTACGACCGGGCTGCATTCTAGGGTTGCTTTGGTCAAAAAGGTTCCTAGAGTGGCTACTGTATGGCGCTAAAGTGCAAAAACCGCGAGACGGTCATCTATACTTTAGTACTTATATTCATCTATGATAGCGACTGCCGTGAGTTTGTCCGGTCCGAGCGTACGTACAGACGCGCGGATTTGGTACGGAGCAGACCAAGTTCGACGGGCAAACCATCGGACCATCGAACACGAAATAATAATAATAATGTTCGGCAGACAACTCTCCAGACGAACGGATATGGTACGGAGCGTATCGAATCCGCTGTACGGCCCGTACCGAATTCGATCGTCTGTTAATACTTTAAAATTTGTCACCGGTCACCCTGTACATAAGGTGGGTGGACCATGGAAGGCCACCTTAATGAATAAACCTTTTTAATTCGTTTATTTACTGGATAAATGAAAGAAACATTTTTTTTAGTAAAACTTTATTTTACTGTCTAACAGAATTAAAATATTTTTATTCTAGATGTAATCACTACTTAATAAACTTATGTATTATAAAGGTCTTCCATTTGGCCTTACTAGGAACAGGGTTTTATACGGTTTTTAGTGGGCGAATGGCTGATCCCCTGTCACTGTAATAGTCTCTTTCCATAATTATAATGCCTCCAAACTTGTCAAACGTGACATCAGATGGATTTATACAGGGTGTCCCAGAAACGACACGTTTCTGTGACACTGGTGGTAGGTGGACCGAAGGTCCATCAGATAACATCAAAACAGGTACCTAAAGTAAAAGTTCTCAGGTTTTCGAGATATTAGGGTAGGGTGGTTGACAATGAACCCTTAGGACACAGTGAACCATGCAAATATGCGACGTCGCAATATTGTACAAATCACGGTAAGCTAACATCTTTTAGGGACGCATCTCCCACCTCAGTCCATAGATGAATGTATGTACCCTCAGTCAGCGGCGAGCTAGTGGCGTAGGCGCACACATGAATTTGTAATAACAGTAGAATCCGTTTATTAAATTAAATTATATAACTAAGTCGGATATAATGACTTCGCCTATAGTGACATATCGCTTATTGTGACCCTTTTTTATCAAATTTGATCCGCATATAGTGACCGACCGTATGATATCTAATACCTTTGGTAGTGTTCGGGAGAGTCGCGTTATGCCCAATGCCCAGACTTTCGGCGCGTGAAAGGCTTTTTTGATTTGAGTCTCAGAGCGCAGATTTACTTATTGAGTCTACTTATTAATATCTACTTTGATTTATTTCTATTTTATTCCTTTCTATTAAAATAAATCACATACAACTTACAGTTTATTTATTCTTGCAGTACCTATGCTTTGTATGACGTCCAATTAGTATGACTTGTTTCTTATTTCCCTTCGATATCATTATAAATGGATTTCACTGTAGTGTTTTTCCTATAACTTTTTTAAAAAATCACGTCAGTTAAATTTTGTCTTATTTTACTTGTGTAAAAAGTTACTGAATATCAGTTAGTAAAATTTATTACGTAAAGCTTGTACTTTTGTTTAAAGTTATTTCTATAAATACCATGTGGTTTATCATGTCGCTACAGAATCTTTTATAAGTACTACTAAGGTGGGGTGGTACAGAATGAATCACTACGAGGAAGTATGAAGCAGTGGTTCATTGAGTATATTTTTAAAACTTTTTTTGTATTTTAGGATGTAGCGAACTAAATTAGATAGGGCTGGCTGCGAGGAAAAAAGGATTCCACATACCTGAAGCGATGAAGGAGGCTGCTGCAAATTCTTTTGATTATTTTATTGCTCAAGCTTTTTTATGTTTATACAGGGTGACTGGTAACAAATTTTAAATATTGAAGGAGAGCTCTCTGTAGTCGTTTCTGATCAGTATTATGTAATAAAAGTAGGTACTCAATTTTTCACCAGAATTCCCTATAACTAAATAAAGAGTTCAAGACTGCTTCACGGCTCGACGACCGTTCGTGAAGTCGTCTATACCTACCTTTTCTGTATTGATAGCAGTTAGCACCGTGCGTAAGTCCGTGATGAGTAGTTACCAGTGTAACCAAGCGTAATGAATTCTTTAACCTTTGGTTAAGTTTAGGTAAGGTGAGTGGGGGCAAGACCGAACGGTGTTTTAATGAGATGAGGAGTGTTGTTTTTGAATCCTTGTGAAACACTACATAGCACTAAAAAATTAAACTTGATGGCTTATGAATGATGACCCGAGAGTATATATTCAAACTAGTTTGTTAAATTTCATTTAAATCTATAAAGTAATGAATACCACACCAAACATCATTTGCAATCGACAAAAATAAAAAACGGGAAAGATGGAAAGGTGATGGGGAAAGATCAAAGTATTTTCTAAAATCGTTCAAGAGAATGAGAGACGTTGTTGGTCAATACTAGTCTGTGGAATTTATTTAATGCCCTGAAAACAAAATAACAGACTCGTGCGTCAAAACGCCTAAGGAAACAAACACAAGACAAATATTTTAATTTTTGTATTTCAATCTTACCCCACCGGGGAAAGATCGAAGTGGATGTTCTCAAACATTGCTGAGCGATTGTTTAAAGTAACATTGATAATAAAAGTTAACGGCAAAATCAGCAACAAACAAAAAAATCTGATTTTGTTACATTTGTGATATTCTTAGCATAATATTATTCCAAATATCTTACTCGAAAATTGATATGTTCATCTTACCCCATCAAAATGTAATGGGTAAAGATAGAAAATTGTGTCAATTCCTAAAATACGAGTAATGGCAAAAAATCTATTTAATAACTCAAACGTAAATAAAAAGTAATTATTAAGTATCCAAAAGAATCAGTTGTGCCTAGCTTTTAATAATAGTTACAGGATGTGGGGTAAGATAAAAATACTTGAAGAAACACGTAAAAAGTCAGATTGTATAATTTTGTAAAAAAAAGACATGTTTCTGTGCAATAACCTTCAAACATTGACTATGACATAGGAGAAAATTAAATGGCGGCTTAAACATTGCTACAAACACTTCAAAAAATATGCTAGATGTGGCGTTATTGTTGACTTTCTGTCTTACCCCGTTTTCCATCTTCCCCCCACTCACTTACTCAGTAAATAATTAACCTATATTTATGTTTTATTTCATTTTTCTCTTCGTGTATGATCTCAAACTCTCACGTCCTTGAATTTCCAAAGTGACCCACCAGTCACCCTGCATAAAAGGTAAAAATGACTGATTGTTTTAAATATTTCACTGACAAATGATCTCATTTAGTTAGAAACTGGTTCATAGTTAATATGTTACTAATTACGTTATAAAAGGTTGGGGAAAAAGTCTTTTCGCATTATAGTATGTATGAACTTATAATAAAATCTCTTTGGCTATAGTATTTGTATCTGGCTGGTTTTGGTATCATTGAAAGTTAAAATTTTAAAGAACATAATTCCAAATTCAAATTAGGAAAATGTGTGATTTTCATTTGTTTTTCGTACTGTCAAGATGAGTGAATCTAATGAAGAAATTCGATACATTTTAAAATTTTACTACAAAAAAGGTAAAAATGCAACACAAGCCGCGAAAAAAATTTGCGATGTTTATGGACCTAGTGCAGTGTCTGTGAGAGTAGCACAAATTTGGTTTAAGCGTTTTCAATCCGGAAATTTTGATGTCAAAGATGCACCTTGCTCTGGTCGCCCTATTACGGATAAAATGGATGCCATTTTTTAAAAAGTGGAGCAAGATCGACATATCTGTAGTTACAACGTAGCTGAAGAATTGGGAATTGACCACAAAACAGTTTTGGCGCATTTGAAAAAAGCTGGGTACACAAAAAAGCTCGATATTTGGGTACTTCACGAGCTCACTGAAAGAAACCTAATGAACCGTGTACTCATTTGTGATTCTTTATTACGACGTAACGAAACCGAATCATTTTTGGAGAAGCTGATAACTGGTGATGAAAAGTGGATCACGTACGACAAGAACGTGCGAAAAAGGTCGTGGTCAAAGGCCGGTCAGGCTTCACAGACTGTGGCGAAACCCGGGTTAACTCGCAATAAGGTGATGTTGTGTGTGTGGTGGGATTGGAAGGGCATTATTCATTATGAGCTGTTACCACCAGGCAGGACTATCGATTCTGAACTCTACTGCGAACAACTTATGAGATTAAAACAAGAAGTTGAGAGAAAGCGGCCGGAATTGATCAACAGAAGGGGTGTGGTGTTTCATCATGATAACGCTAGACCTCACACATCTATAGCCACCCAGCAAAAATTAAGAGAGTTTGGCTGGGAGGTGTTAATGTATCCGCCGTATAGTCCTGACCTTGCACCTTCAGATTTCCACCTGTTTCGGTCTCTTCAGAATTCTTTTGGCAGTGTTAGGTTAACATCACGAGAGGACTGCCAAATCCACTTGTCGCGGTATTTTGATGAGAGGTCCATAAATTTTTATAGCAATGGGATCATGTCCCTATCTACAAGATGGCAAAAGGTTATCGAACAAAATGGTACATACATACTTTAGTTAAATTTCAATAAACTATATTAAAAAATGTTTTGAATTTTCTTAAAAAATGCGAAGAAACTTTTTCCCCAACCCAATATTTTAAGTTGAACAGAGGCTACTGAAAATAATTTTGATTCCTATGAAACTTATGTTAAATTCCTATTTTTTTTCTCAACTTTATGAAAATTATCCAATTAAGTACTCCAAATACATAATCAAAACATATACCTGCGTGGTTTTTATTTCTCAATATTAGCTTTAATCTAATCATTTTGAGGAGCTATTAGTGCAACCCCGGTTCACTGTCTACCCACCCTCCGGTTCATAGAGTACCATAGGGTGTACACTGTGAATCAATTCCCAAAATCATAAAATTTAATATTTTTGAAGAATATATGGCATTTGGGCAGGTATTATGTGGTACAACATAATGTAGCCCATTAAATTGCTTACAATTAGAAGTAAAAAATGTTAATTTAGGAGTCTTAACAGTAGTTTGATTGATCTCGAAAATTTGTCAACGTTAAAAATGGCGTTAACCACTGTCAAGCTAGAAAACGGGTTGTTTCACCAATAACGGACGTCAAAAATTAACGATTACGTTGACCGTCCATCCGCCCACTGGTTAACGTAACTTTCTAGTGAAAACTGAGTTGACAGGCAGGACTTTGGTTGAAAGCTTTTAACATTAAGTATGGATTCTGTTTTATTTTCATATATTTTAAATGATAGTGATGATGATTCAATTGTGGAAAGGAAGAGAAAAGTATTTAAAAAACGTATCGATAATTTAAATTTATGGGATGATCAAGAATTTGTTGCAAGGTACCTAGTATCTAAGGAAGTGGCTCTCTTGTTATGTCATGAAATCGAAGATGAAATAAAGTTATCTACAGAAAAGTGAGTGACTATTTATTACCTAGTAGGTACATAATCAAATTACATTCTGTCTCATACTTGCCCACTCTATTTATTGCTATATATATATATATTTATTGCAACTCGAATAACATTGACGAACACTTTTTTTGTGATGAAACAACGCTTTGTATTTGACGTACGTTAAACATCTGATGTAATCGTCAAAAAGTTACGTACGTATGATACGATAACCAACTGTTTGATACAACCCGCCCTTAGGTAGCATATATGTGATTCCAGTTGCCATGAACTCGGGGATTGGCTGTTGTCCAGCTATGATTTCAGTGAAATTTTTTGCTATAGATTTATGTAGCACGGTTAATTTTTTGAACCAGAAATTATGCAACTGGTCTATGCCAGGTGATTTCCAGTTATGAAGTTTATGAGTAACCACTTGAATTTCACCTTCAGTTATTTCATGAAAATTCATTTCTTCAATATTGTTCCACATGACTTGTTCCTTCTGTATCCAGTCTGCTTTATCGTTATGAGTCATCTGCTCTTCCCATATACTTGACCAATATTCTTCTAACTGCTCTTTAGTTGGTGTTTCCGTACTGTTGTAGCTATTTGTATTATTTTTACTTTGCATCATATTTCTATAAAATATTTTTTCATTTACGTTAAATAATTGATTATCTCTTTTTCGTTGTTCGGATTTATTATATCGTTTTAGTCTATGAGCTTTAAGTGCAAGTTTTTGTTTTAATGTGTCTAAAAATTCCTCCGGTTTAATATTATTTTTTTCATGTTTGGTATGTATTTGTAAATTTTTTAATATGATTTCTACAATTTTTAACAACTTTTTTTGATCTGTTATTGTTTTTAATATACTGAGTTAACTGTCCAATATTAAGTCTTAATTTTTTAATGTCATTTTCTAATCTATATTGCCAGGAAGGTTTATTTGCTTTTGTTTTATTAGTTTCGAAATTTTCCTTTATTTTATAGTTCAGTTCAGCTGATATTACTATTGCAGTGCAGTAAATAAGGGTGTGGATATCTGTTAGTTGTGATTCGGGAGACAAGTATTCGTTAAGTATATTGTTATTAAAAATGTTTATAAGTTCATAAAGTTTGGGACTGTATTTCAATTTGGGTAATTTTGGACGTAAGGTTGGATCCATTCCTGAATACAATGTGATTGTTGATTGAAATTTGTCTTTAATTTCAAGCAAATATTCATTATTTAAGGTATCAGTATCATTATTTATAAAATTAAGATTTTCTACTTCATTTTCAATTAAGAGATTTATTGTTTCAGTTTGCGTAG
Source organism: Stenoptilia bipunctidactyla (assembly GCA_944452665.1). NCBI lineage: Eukaryota > Metazoa > Arthropoda > Insecta > Lepidoptera > Pterophoridae > Stenoptilia > Stenoptilia bipunctidactyla. Next base: position 2,120,402 of record OX101738.1, on the reverse strand, counting down.
AGGTGTGTGAAGTTTGTGTGCTAAAATTGGGTGAACATGAAAATGTCGTAATAAGATGTGTTAGCGATGAAGTTGATGACTGTGTGTCTAAATTTGAATCTATAGGCGTTTGTTGGTTGTTAATAGTTTCTAATTGCAACTGTTGTCTTATATCTAGTTTTAAACGTTCTAAGACACCTTGTGATATTAAATTATTCCTTTCTATGGCTCTTTTTTGATCTGATATTCTTTGTTCGGATACTTTGACGGAAGGGTATTCTAATATAAAACGTTCGTATAGTTTTTTCCTCCAGATGGTCATGTCGGTTTCTAATTTGGTAATGTGATAGTAGGTGCGCATGATAAATATGTTACATCATTACTCCATTTCATGCGCAGCCTAGGTTTTCCTGTTTTGGTGGACGCGGGTAAGAAGGGGTTAGCCTCCCGCGCAACATCCAATTCAGGAGTCGGTGTACCTCTAGAGCTCGGTGAAGATGTTATTGATGGTGGCACAGAGGGTGTGTAAGATGTGGTGCTCGGGCTATAAGGGTCACTTGGGCTATTGAGTATATTTTCTATGTCGATTGTTAGTGGTGAAGAATTATCGGCTGTAATATGTTCGGGTTGTGAATCCCCGGTGGGAGCCCGCCTGCTCAGCTCCTCACCGCTGACGGTTCGTACTGTTATATATTATATATGTACCTAGAAGTGCACACTAGCCTAACTAACGTAAAGCCCTGTCAGCACAATAGATAGCATTTGGTTTTAGTAGATTGAATAGAAGTTCAGTTCGGATCCAACATCCAAAGAAGTGACACTTACCGTTTTATTAGAGCCCCAATTTTTGTAAACCTTAATTAAGTTAAATTTGAATTAAAGTTCTTTTTTTAAAAAAGGATTCAGGCTTTTTCTTATAACAAATTGGTGGCAGCGGTGGGATACCGACGGCGAAGGTATCCTTGGGACGTCTCCGTTCGGGCTCGTTAAGTGAAATAAGTGAACAGTGTCCAAGTGTTCCAAAAAAAATATATTGTGCGTGGATCCGTTCTCAAATACTACACTCTACAAGTATTGTCGCATTATCCTGACAATAAAATCCTGCTGAGAAAATAGTCGTCCAAAAACGACATTCAAGAAGAAGAGCGTTAACCCTGACGCTATACCTACACCCTTACTGCGTGGTCTTCATCAGTTACCTAAGTAAGGTACCTACTCCAGTTCCAGAGAAACTCCTGGTTCCTTATAAAAGGAACACTATTTCCGGTAACCGTTTGCTAAAAGCGGTCATGTTCCTGTGTATTTTCATCGTGTACCTGTAAGTGTTCTTTTCAAACTTACTTTCTTCAAATCCTGTGAGTGACAAGTGAATATTGTACAATCAAAAAAAAAAGGAAGTGATTTATCGTCTACATTCCTAAGCCACAACGATTCTTAGAATTAAGTCTAGCCGGCCCTACCTTATCAGTGGCTATTAAAACTTAGTGGACGCCTGTTACACCGAACGATTTTTTGTTTCAGTGTCGTAATTTTATTTTTTATACCCTACTATTTTATTCGTGCTTAAATTCAAATTCTATTATAAAATATCATGTCAGTAAAAGGCGAAAAGATGGAAATACAAATTGGAACCTTATTTAAATTTATTAAGCCTTTTGATGGTTCAAGAGAAAAATTAAATTCATTTTTAAACAATTGTGAAAATGCAATTAATTTAGCTTCTGATGGTCAGAAATCAATTCTATTCAAATATATACTCTCACAGTTAGAGGATAAAGCTGAAACAGCTTGCTCTATCAAAGAGTTTGAATCATGGGAGCAACTAAGTACCTTTTTAAAAACACAATTCGGAGAAAGAAAACATTATACTCATCTATTAACCGACTTACAAGATTGCAGACAATTTTCTAATGAACCGGTCAATCAATTTGCTTTGCGCATTGAAACATCTCTTTCAAAATTATTAACTGAAGTAACATTATCGAACAGAAAGAAATCCGAACTTTCTGGCCGCACAGCAGCCATGGAAGACCTTGCTCTCCATACGTTTTTACTAGGCCTTAAGCCCGACATTTCTAACCTAGTCCGAAGTAAAGATCCATCAAATCTCAATGACGCCATTAACCACGCTGTGTCTGAGGAAAAAATCCTTGCTAAACGCAACACTCATACCTCGACGCCACAACGTCCAGCTCTAAAACATAATTATTCTCCAAGGCCTTCCGCTCCTCATTTTAATCCTAGACCCCAGATGCATAATAGATTTGATAGAAATTATCAAATCCCATTCTGTAGGTATTGCAAAACTCAGGGACATACCATAGAAACATGCAGGAAAAGGGAATACAATAATAATAAATTTAAAGTTCCTCAAATTTCCCAATTCCAACAACATCCTAGTCATAATCAAGAACAGTTTAAACCAAAACCCTTTCGTGTTAATTGCGTAGTCAACGAAAATAATCATTATGACTCTGAACAACAACCATCCACTAGTGCCGATAATAACCACTATTACAACAATGAGGAACATTTAAACGAATAGAGGGCTCACGAAGGTGTCTCGTGAGACCTAAAACGCAATCTCCACTTCAATACCCAAGCAACAAAGGCACCTCTCCTAAATCCAAGGACCACACGGGTAACCAGCCCCAAGCAAGCGTCCACATTTCTAAATCCAAAGACCACACGGGTAACCAGCCCCAAGCAAGCGTCCACATTTCTAAATCCAAAGACCACACGGGTAACCAGCCCCAAGCAAAAATCCAAACGCAATCAATTTCAAACAAAACTGACGCAACTTCCTTAGAAAAAACTAAAACTGAAACCCTTGAAAGCGTCAATTCCGATAATATAGAAAACATTTATGAAATTACCTGCAAACCTAACAAAATTTCCTTGCCACATGTATTAGTTCAAACAGCTGTATCGGATAAACCATTAAAATTACTCGTCGATACCGGATCTTCAATCTGTCTTCTTCAAAAATCAGCAATACAAACTTATTCTGACATAAACCTCCAAGAAAACATAATTAAACTTAAAGGAATAGATAATAATGATGAAGCTATTCCTACTCTTGGCCACTTTTATTTAAACTTAATATTTAACAAAGAATCAATACCTTTTACGTTTCATGTGGTTGAAAAAATCAACCTCCAATACGACGGAATAATAGGCAACGATTTACTTACCTGTTTCCAGTGTTCTATAGACTATGATCGGGGAATCTTAAATTTAGATAAAAATAAAATGAAACTTAATTTTGACAATCCTGTTTACATCCTTCCGGCTCGCTCAGAGATAATTTTAGAGTGTTCAGTTAGTAATCCTGAATCAAAAGAAGGCCTTATACTTGACCAACATTTAAGTGAAACCCTATACGTAGCTAACTGTTTAGTCAAAGTAAAAAATAATAACCGAATAATCTTGACAGTTTTAAACACTTCCGAGAACCCTGTTTCTCTTAATTCAGATCTTAAACTTACCCTTCATCCTGTTGATTATGAATCCTATAAACAACAACAAAATATTAATCAATCCTGCTTGAAAAGAACTAATGAAGTTCTTAAACTCCTACGTGTTTCGCACTTGAATTCTGAGGAATGTGAAGCGCTTTACGAAACGTGTTCTAAGTATTCAGACGTCTTTCACTTACCTGACGAACTACTTACTTCAACTGACGTTATACAACACGAAATTCGGACTTCCTCCAATCAACCAATTAATGTTAAAACTTACCGATTTCCCGAGATCCACAAACAGGAAGTTAATTCTCAAATCCAGAAAATGCTGGATCAGAAAATCATTCAACCATCTTTATCTCCTTGGTCTTCTCCCATATGGATTGTTCCAAAAAAAATCGATGCCTCCGGCCAAAAGAAATGGCGCATTGTAATAGATTATAGGAAATTAAACGACAACACCATTGGAGAGACTTATCCTATACCCAATATTGTTGAAATTCTGGACCAACTTGGCAACTCTCAATACTTTTCAACACTTGATCTCGCTTCCGGGTTTCATCAAATTAAAATGTCCCCAAAAGATTCCTGTAAAACCGCCTTTAGTGTTCCTCAGGGACATTTCGAATTCACTCGAATGCCCTTCGGTCTCAAAAATGCACCTTCTACATTCCAACGCCTTATGAACAATGTTCTTACAGGCCTCCAAGGAGAGAGGTGCTTCGTTTACCTTGATGACATAGTTATCTATTCCCACGATCTTAACCGCCACATTCAAAATCTAACTGCAGTTTTCCAAAAACTCCGTAATTTTAACTTAAAACTGCAGCCCGATAAATGTGAGTTTCTGAGGAAAGAAGTGGGCTACCTTGGGCACATTATTACAGGAAACGGCCTCAAACCAGACCCTAACAAAATAAAATCCGTCCAATATTTTCCAACACCTAAATGTCCAAAAGACATAAAATCCTTCCTTGGCCTTATATCCTACTATAGAAGATTTATCCCAGAGTTCTCCAAAATATCCAAACCTCTTACTTCACTTCTAAAAAAGGACGCTGCTTTCACATGGACCAACGAACAGGAGTTAGCATTCGAAATCCTTAAAGAAAAACTTATCACTGCTCCAGTTCTCATCTACCCCGACTTCACAAAAACATTCAACCTAACGTGTGACGCATCCAATTACGCGGTTTCCGCAATACTTTCTCAGGGTCCCGTCGGAAAAGATCATCCTATAGCTTATGCTTCCAGGACCCTGAACAAATGTGAAACCAATTATAGTACAACGGAGAAAGAACTGCTGGCCATAGTTTGGGGTTGTAAAACTTTCAGACCATATCTATTTGGTCGTAAATTTATAGTAATCACCGACCATCGCCCACTTAAATGGCTTTTCAACCATACTGACCCCAGCAGCAAGCTACAACGTTGGCGTCTTCAACTCCAGGAGTTCGAGTACGAAATAGTATATCGAAAAGGTAAACTGAACTCTGCTGCTGATGCTCTTTCCCGTTATCCTGTAAACCCAGTGTATCCTGAAAATCCAGAAAATATACCCGACAATGAACTACTAGATCTTGGTCCACTAGACTTCAGCCCCTTCAATGCTGAAATTACAGATTATGTTCCTCTGAGTCCACCTACTATAGAAAATTTGCCTGATTCTCCTCGTCTTCCAGAACCCTTACCTGAAAATATAAATCCCTTAGATACACCAGAAACCCTACCTAACGTAGAAAATGAACCTCAACCTTCTACTAGTAATAAAATCCCTCTTATGCAATACCCAAATCCGGTGATAAATCCGTCTAATCAAACAATTCCTGACCTTAATGATACCTATACAAATTTCTTGAAAACTCCTAATCATATAAAATATGATACCGCCATAATTGAACATAACGATAATTTACTTAAAACTCCGAACAAAGTTTTAATAATCCCTACATCTTTAGACTTAGATGAATCAATACCTTACGTTCAAGAAATCCTATCAAATATTCCAAACTCCGACTTATTTGTCAATTCTGAGAGAACCTTATTGTCATACCAATCCCTTTTACATGAAAACAAAAAATACTATTTCCTGTTTACTAAAGTTCACCATTTCGATACATGCTCATATAGTGAAATTTTTGAGTCCTTGAAAAATCTGCGAAATCATATCATAGGAGAACCTGAAGTAATTGATAAAATAAGTATTACAGATTTTAGAAACCCTTTTGATAAACACGCCTACATTAAAATTTATAACATACTTGCACACTTGTTCAATAACACTAAAATACAAATTCATATATATCGTAACAAGATTTATTACCCTAGTCCTTCAGAAGTCCAGAAAATCCTTCGCGAGAACCATGACATCCCGGTTGCTGGTCATCTTGGTTCTAACCGGATGTTTAATAAAATAAAAGAGCAATACTACTGGAAAAAGATGCGTAGCGAAATAGAAAATTATGTAAAAAATTGCGCATCTTGTCAGACTAACAAAGCCTTGCGAATGATTAATAAAGCACCTATGCAAATAACCAGCACTTCCACTGCTCCTTTCGAAAGATTATCTCTCGACATAGTTGGACCTTTACCTGAATCAGGCCCAGCTAAAATTAAATACATCCTTACCCTCCAAGACGACCTAACCAAATATTCAGTAGCTTATCCTATTCGCAGTACAACTGCCGAAGAAACAAGCGAGTGTTTAATACATTTCATTTCCTTATTTGGCATCCCTAATAGAATACTCACCGACCAAGGCTCAAATTTCACGGCAGAACTGTTTAAAGAAACATGCAAGTTTTTAAAAATAAAGCAGCTATGGTCGTCTCCTTACCATCCTCAGACACAGGGTGCATTAGAAAGGAGCCACTCCACATTAAAGGAGTATCTCAAATCATATATATCCGAAAATCAGGACAATTGGCCAAAATTCGTATACACAGCCATGTTAGCGTATAACACAGCTACTCACTCTACCACTAATTATACCCCTTACGAGTTAGTTTTCGGTCATAAACCCGTACTTCCAAATTCAATTTTCGAATCTACCTCAAGTGCTACTTACCCGGACTATATTAGAATGTTACAACATCGCCTTAAATATACTCGAGACAAAGCTATCGACCACATTAATAAATCTAAACAAGCTTCCAAGGAATACTATGACAGCCATACACGCCCAATACAATACCACACTGGCGACTATGTTTACTTAAAAAACCATCTTCGCTTGCGTAAAGCCTTATCGCCAATATGGAAAGGCCCTTATAAGGTTATTAAGATAAATGGAAGAAACAGCTTGACCTTACTTATTAATAGACGACACGTAACTCATCATTTCGATGAGGTTAAATTGGCCAATTTGGCGCAAAACCCTTAACCGTACCTATAATTTTTATTTTTTATTTTAACTTTAATATATATATTTACCTAGAAAATAATTAGTATTAATTTATTTTATAATTTTAATTTTTGCAGTTCCCTGTCTTCCGCACAGGAAACCTTTATACAAACCACGATGAATACATCCGGAATATATTTTGATCCCGTTGGCTCGCTTAAAATAGTAGACGGATACCTTAACATAATAATTCCAGTTGACATTTCATTTATACAACCACATATAAAAAACCTTAACGGTGTGATAGGCACCTCTAAGTTCCTATGTAAACAAAGTGCTTTGTACTCGGAAGTTGAATGCCAAAACATGTATCAGCCGTTGTTAGCCAGATATAACGATCTTGTTCGCGACTTTGAGTCGATAGAGCATTTAATTGAATTTAGAAATAAAAGATCGGCCTGGTTTGCCGGAGTAGGTACTGTATTTAAACATCTGTTTGGGACTATGAATGAGGATGACGCAATTCAATACAGCAACGCTATTCAATTAATAGAAAATGATCAAACCGAACTATCGAAATTAGTTAAGCAAAATGTTCTCGTTACAACCTCAACACTTTCTACCTTTAGAGAGACATTAAATAAAATCAATATAAATGAACAACAATTAAATAGCGCTGTTGATATGCTCACCCTTAATCAGAAAAATCTTACTTTAATGTCCGACAACTTACTTTTCAGATCAAAGATTAATGAGATCTTGAATATGCTAGAAAGTAGCCTGTTAACCCTATCATTTAAGTTAGAGGATGTCATTAACGGAATTATGTTTAGCAAATCCAATCTCTTACACCCCTCTGTAATAAACCCGAAACAACTTTTTAAGGAACTTGTTAATAACTATAGATTTTTAGCTGACTATCATCAACTACCATTGACCTTGTCTCTAGACAATATTTATACTCTTATGAATATATCTGAAATAGCCAGCTATTACCACAATGAGAAAATTGTTTTTGTTCTTAAAACACCCTTAGTAACATCTCTAGACTTTAACTTGTTTAATTCTATCCCATTGCCTATTCGTTTAGCAAATAATACGTATGCTACCATAATACCCTCAACAAAATATATAGGCATAACTAGAGATAAGTCATCGTATTGTAAGTTAAGTGATTTAAGTAGTTGTAAGATAATACATAACATGTATTATATTTGTGATTCCATAAATGTATACCCTAGTTCCACGAATCCTATTTGTGAGTCAGAAATAATGTGTAATGTGTATAACTATGTGCCTAAACAGTGTGAAACTAAATTTATAAAAGGTCAATTACAAATTTTACACAGATTGTTAAACAATAAATGGATATTTATTTTAAGTGAAAAATCTAAACTGACAATCGATTGTGTCAATTCTGTCAGTAAGGAATACATAATTTATGGAAATGTAATTGTAAACATCCCATCCAATTGTATCGGATATAATAGAGATTTAAGGTTAATACCAAAATATACCAAAACAATTCACTTTCAGCCAGTAAACTCAAACTTTGACTTAATAAATGATACATGTTGTACATTAGAAAAATTTCTTAAAAATGAACCGAATATTCCAACTTTAAACTTACAAAATATTAACCTCGATTCCTTAACGTCAGAATATGATAAAGCAACTGACTCTATAGTAAGAAACTTAAATAAAGTTATAGAAAAACCACACATTGTTAAATACGGACAATATTATTCGTATACAACTATTTTTATTTTAATTATAATTGTAATTATGTTTTTAATTTCTTGTCATAAAATTGTGAAAAATGGTATTTGTCACTGCCCTTTTTATAAAAGTAAAGATAGACTGGACGTAACAAATGCTCATGAACTATCGGAAGTGTCTGTTAGTTCTTCTATAAGTCCAGCCCCTAAACTCCGCACTACTCTTATATAAACTTAACCTTTAAGGGTAAGTTTATTCTTAACCCTGGGGGCTGTTATATATTATATATGTACCTAGAAGTGCACACTAGCCTAACTAACGTAAAGCCCTGTCAGCACAATAGATAGCATTTGGTTTTAGTAGATTGAATAGAAGTTCAGTTCGGATCCAACATCCAAAGAAGTGACACTTACCGTTTTATTAGAGCCCCAATTTTTGTAAACCTTAATTAAGTTAAATTTGAATTAAAGTTCTTTTTTTAAAAAAGGATTCAGGCTTTTTCTTATAACAGTACGCTGGAACACCCAGCGTCAGCTCCAGGTGTGCCCCGGCGATCGCCCCCGGGAAGCGGCCCTCTCAGTTTCTTTTTTAATCTGGTCTCCATTATTAGTGGGTTACCATTGCCATGTTAGCCACGCCAGTAATATACGGATCGTGTGTCCGCCCCCCATGATCTGATCTGATGTTTGATCTGGACGTATGGTTGGTTTTTAGGGGGCTTATTATTATTATTATTTATTATGACCGATTGAAGAAAAACAATCTATAAGGCCTTTACAGTTTTAGTGTAGGTGATTCATTACTTTTTTTTTGCAATTACATAATAGAAAGACCAATGTGGTAAAGTTGCTTACCTGAAAATATTTTTGTCATACAAAACTAAGATATGAGGTTAGGGTTGTCCAAAACTGAAAAAACAAATGTATGCACGCACATAATATTCTATCTATCATGGCGCACACACATCTTCTAAAATTTTAATTAGACAACAAAATAATCAATTATAAAATATGTTTATTAAAAAAAAATGAGAACATATTATATAGGTAGTAACAATTATCAGGTATTCCTTCATTAGGTTTCTACTCATAAATACTATAATGGCATTTAGTAATTGGCAAAAATTAGTAGGTAAATAATTCTTATAAATTAAGTGTTCAAACAATATTCTTTCAAACAAAAACAGTCTTCGAAAAATAAACATAATCAGTTCTGGACTGGATAATAATCAGTACCTGAATAGGTACCTAGGTACCTTATTTTTAAACTCCACAGAAGTTAGTTTTTTTTATAATAATATGGTAAATGGTTATAAATGTTGATTGCCATACAATTTATGATTCTACTAAAACATTGCGGGCGACGTTACACACATAGGCACATAATTATACCTACTTCTTCAAAAAATTTAAAGTACTTAGTCTTGAAAACAACAATTGACCCTAGCCCTCAACGAAATATGGTTAAGTTACCAAACCTTGTTTTAACACCGGTATGGTGACATTGCCAACGTAGTTATAGACGAAAATATCTGAAGTTAAATAATTATGATGATTTGATTAGCCACTTTACGCATAAATATAGCTTTACATGAAAATATACATACCTCGTAGCAGTATTTATCAATTTAATTGTAAAAGTTCGGGAGCACTGATTTTGAGGTCAAAACGTCCACGAAATTTGCGTGTTCAAATATATGACAACTGTGGGTCCAGTGCTGCCAAAATGAAATTAGTGCTGCCAGTCGTATATCAACCTTTCTACTAATTAAGGTAGAATTTCTAAAAAAATATCTGCGTCCATGGTATAAGGGATTTTGTAGAAAAAGTCAGCATGTGGCAAAGTCAACGTCCGTTGGCAAAGTTGCCAGATTTCACGGTATTTAATAACCGTATTATTAGTGGGGAGTTTCCTGATTTAATGAAGCATAGTAAGGTTATTCCTTTATTTAAATCGGGTAGCACTACAGACCCTACTAATTTTAAACCAATTTCAGTTCTACCTAGATGTAAATTTATGAAAAACATATTCTAACTAATCAACTCTTGGCCCATTTCACCAATAACAATTTACATCATAATAAACAAACACGATTCACCAAGGGCCGTTCAACAACTGATGCTGGTGTTGACCTATTTGAAGTAATCGCTGATGCCTGGGAGAGGTCACAGGATGGTCTAGGTGTATTTTTTGACCTATCTAAGGCATTTGACTGTGTTCAGCATGACACTCTCATCAGGAAACTCTATCACTATGGCATCAAAGGCACTGACCTCAAATCATATTATATCTAAGCGATAGAATTCAGAAGGTTGAGGTTTACCGGAAAAGGTCGGCTGGGTCGGTTGTGAGAATGGGAGTGCCTCAAGGATCAATTCTGGGCCCTTTTTTGTTTCTAGTCCCTATAAATGATCTACCCTATATGGTAGGCAATAATCAAGAGATTATTTTGTTTGCTGACGACACATCATTATTTTTTAAAATGATTAGACAGAATATCAGTTATGACGATGTAAATAATGCTTTCTCAAATGTTGTGCAGTGGTTCAATGTAAATAATCTAGCTTTGAATGATAAAATAACTCAATGTATAAACTTCTCTGCACCAAATGTGAAACAAGTAGAGTCTGATCTGCGTCTTAATGTTAATAGGTTGAATCTAGTAGATAACACTGTTTTTCTTGGAATAACCTTAGATTGTAAGTTGCAATGGGGCGCCCATATCTCATAACTAGCGAGTAGACTATTTTGCAGTGTTCGCGATAAAGAAAATTTGCTCATTGACTGACGTTAATACGGCGAAGTTGGTATAAGTATTTTAGTTATTTTCATAGTATAATGTCCTGCGGCATCCTACTTTGGGGCAATGCCGCAGATATTGACACGATATTTACACTGCACAAAAGGGCTATTCGTAGAATGTATAAACTTGGATATAGAGAATCTCTAAGAGAAAAGTTTAAAGACATTGGTATCTTGACCCTTGCATCACAATATATTTATGAAAACATAAGAATAGTAATAAATTTAAAACTAGGAAAGATAATCATAATAAAAATTACTCTGTAAGGACTAGGAACGACCATAAGTTAGCGTTTCCCAAATTAAGGTTGGCTAAAAGCAGCAAATCACATATCGGAATGTCAATACGTAGTTATAGGTATACAACAAAACTCCAAAGTCAATTCAATCCCTGCCATTCAATAAATTTAAATCAATCATTAAAGATCTCGAAAACCTTGTTATAAAACTAATGATTATTTAGACGATAAAAAGGTATGGGATTAAGCACAAAACAGGATATTTCTAGAGGTTCTTAATTTTGTTACCGGCTTGGCTGTGCAAAATGCCATGTGGCATACCTACTGGTGGGTGACTGTTCCACTCACTTGTTTTCTTGTCAAGACAACAGTAAAAATGTAATGCTCCCCCAGGCGGCATGGATAATGGTAGCGTCGGTTGTCGAGTCACCCTCTTTATGGTTGAGGAGGGTGATGGCTGGTGTTTGCGTTATGCTCGTGAACGGGTGCTGCTAGCGCTGCCAGGTCGTTTTGCTGACGATACTATGACTGTTTTATTCCATTCTTGTTTAAACACTCTGGTCCCAGTTTGTCATGTTCGTGTTTTGCATCCATAGCTCAAAGAGTAAGCAATTTAGTTGTGCCATGACGTTGGCTCTCACAATTAACTATCTTGTATTTTTTTTTTCATGCGATGGTCAATTTGTACTGTTCCTATTTGTATTAATTCGTATAATTCTGACTGAATAAGAGTGCCAAGAGTTTTTTTCCGCCGGCTTTCTTTGTCTCTTGGTCTACTGTAATATCTTATTCAATTACTAGCTGCTGCCCGCGACGTCGTCTGCGTGAACGCTATGCAGCACCAAACGCACCTACGATTATAACACTGCTAGCGTGATAATATGTAGCCTATATGTTGACCCGACTTCTTAACTATCTTCATGCCAAATTTGAAGTAAATCCATGCAGTACTTTTTGAGTTTATCCCGGAAAGACAAACAGACAAACAGACAAAAATTCTAAAAACTATATTTTTTGTTTCTGTTTCGATTGTAGATCATACCCCAAGTATTATTAGTATTATTTAATATTATTTGTATTATTAGTGGGGAGTTTCCTGATTTAATGAAGCATAGTAAGGTTATTCCTTTATTTAAATCGGGTAGCACTACAGACCCTACTAATTTTAAACCAATTTCAGTTCTACCTAGATGTAAATTTATGAAAAACATATTCTAACTAATCAACTCTTGGCCCATTTCACCAATAACAATTTACATCATAATAAACAAACACGATTCACCAAGGGCCGTTCAACAACTGATGCTGGTGTTGACCTATTTGAAGTAATCGCTGATGCCTGGGAGAGGTCACAGGATGGTCTAGGTGTATTTTTTGACCTATCTAAGGCATTTGACTGTGTTCAGCATGACACTCTCATCAGGAAACTCTATCACTATGGCATCAAAGGCACTGACCTCAAATCATATTATATCTAAGCGATAGAATTCAGAAGGTTGAGGTTTACCGGAAAAGGTCGGCTGGGTCGGTTGTGAGAATGGGAGTGCCTCAAGGATCAATTCTGGGCCCTTTTTTGTTTCTAGTCCCTATAAATGATCTACCCTATATGGTAGGCAATAATCAAGAGATTATTTTGTTTGCTGACGACACATCATTATTTTTTAAAATGATTAGACAGAATATCAGTTATGACGATGTAAATAATGCTTTCTCAAATGTTGTGCAGTGGTTCAATGTAAATAATCTAGCTTTGAATGATAAAATAACTCAATGTATAAACTTCTCTGCACCAAATGTGAAACAAGTAGAGTCTGATCTGCGTCTTAATGTTAATAGGTTGAATCTAGTAGATAACACTGTTTTTCTTGGAATAACCTTAGATTGTAAGTTGCAATGGGGCGCCCATATCTCATAACTAGCGAGTAGACTATTTTGCAGTGTTCGCGATAAAGAAAATTTGCTCATTGACTGACGTTAATACGGCGAAGTTGGTATAAGTATTTTAGTTATTTTCATAGTATAATGTCCTGCGGCATCCTACTTTGGGGCAATGCCGCAGATATTGACACGATATTTACACTGCACAAAAGGGCTATTCGTAGAATGTATAAACTTGGATATAGAGAATCTCTAAGAGAAAAGTTTCAAGACATTGGTATCTTGACCCTTGCATCACAATATATTTATGAAAACATAAGAATAGTAATAAATTTAAAACTAGGAAAGATAATCATAATAAAAATTACTCTGTAAGGACTAGGAACGACCATAAGTTAGCGTTTCCCAAATTAAGGTTGGCTAAAAGCAGCAAATCACATATCGGAATGTCAATACGTAGGTATAGGTATACAACAAAACTCCAAAGTCAATTCAATCCCTGCCATTCAATAAATTTAAATCAATCATTAAAGATCTCGAAAACCTTGTTATAAAACTAATGATTATTTAGACGATAAAAAGGTATGGGATTAAGCACAAAACAGGATATTTCTAGAGGTTCTTAATTTTGTTACCGGCTTGGCTGTGCAAAATGCCATGTGGCATACCTACTGGTGGGTGACTGTTCCACTCACTTGTTTTCTTGTCAAGACAACAGTAAAAATGTAATGCTCCCCCAGGCGGCATGGATAATGGTAGCGTCGGTTGTCGAGTCACCCTCTTTATGGTTGAGGAGGGTGATGGCTGGTGTTTGCGTTATGCTCGTGAACGGGTGCTGCTAGCGCTGCCAGGTCGTTTTGCTGACGATACTATGACTGTTTTATTCCATTCTTGTTTAAACACTCTGGTCCCAGTTTGTCATGTTCGTGTTTTGCATCCATAGCTCAAAGAGTAAGCAATTTAGTTGTGCCATGACGTTGGCTCTCACAATTAACTATCTTGTATTTTTTTTTTCATGCGATGGTCAATTTGTACTGTTCCTATTTGTAATAATTCGTATAATTCTGACTGAATAAGAGTGCCAAGAGTTTTTTTCCGCCGGCTTTCTTTGTCTCTTGGTCTACTGTAATATCTTATTCAATTACTAGCTGCTGCCCGCGACGTCGTCTGCGTGAACGCTATGCAGCACCAAACGCACCTACGATTATAACACTGCTAGCGTGATAATATGTAGCCTATATGTTGACCCGACTTCTTAACTATCTTCATGCCAAATTTGAAGTAAATCCATGCAGTACTTTTTGAGTTTATCCCGGAAAGACAAACAGACAAACAGACAAAAATTCTAAAAACTATATTTTTTGTTTCTGTTTCGATTGTAGATCATACCCCAAGTATTATTAGTATTATTTAATATTATTTGTATTATTAGTGGGGAGTTTCCTGATTTAATGAAGCATAGTAAGGTTATTCCTTTATTTAAATCGGGTAGCACTACAGACCCTACTAATTTTAAACCAATTTCAGTTCTACCTAGATGTAAATTTATGAAAAACATATTCTAACTAATCAACTCTTGGCCCATTTCACCAATAACAATTTACATCATAATAAACAAACACGATTCACCAAGGGCCGTTCAACAACTGATGCTGGTGTTGACCTATTTGAAGTAATCGCTGATGCCTGGGAGAGGTCACAGGATGGTCTAGGTGTATTTTTTGACCTATCTAAGGCATTTGACTGTGTTCAGCATGACACTCTCATCAGGAAACTCTATCACTATGGCATCAAAGGCACTGACCTCAAATCATATTATATCTAAGCGATAGAATTCAGAAGGTTGAGGTTTACCGGAAAAGGTCGGCTGGGTCGGTTATGAGAATGGGAGTGCCTCAAGGATCAATTCTGGGCCCTTTTTTGTTTCTAGTCCCTATAAATGATCTACCCTATATGGTAGGCAATAATCAAGAGATTATTTTGTTTGCTGACGACACATCATTATTTTTTAAAATGATTAGACAGAATATCAGTTATGACGATGTAAATAATGCTTTCTCAAATGTTGTGCAGTGGTTCAATGTAAATAATCTAGCTTTGAATGATAAAATAACTCAATGTATAAACTTCTCTGCACCAAATGTGAAACAAGTAGAGTCTGATCTGCGTCTTAATGTTAATAGGTTGAATCTAGTAGATAACACTGTTTTTCTTGGAATAACCTTAGATTGTAAGTTGCAATGGGGCGCCCATATCTCATAACTAGCGAGTAGACTATTTTGCAGTGTTCGCGATAAAGAAAATTTGCTCATTGACTGACGTTAATACGGCGAAGTTGGTATAAGTATTTTAGTTATTTTCATAGTATAATGTCCTGCGGCATCCTACTTTGGGGCAATGCCGCAGATATTGACACGATATTTACACTGCACAAAAGGGCTATTCGTAGAATGTA
This sequence comes from Stenoptilia bipunctidactyla, assembly GCA_944452665.1. NCBI lineage: Eukaryota > Metazoa > Arthropoda > Insecta > Lepidoptera > Pterophoridae > Stenoptilia > Stenoptilia bipunctidactyla. The sequence continues at coordinate 2,104,523 of OX101738.1, read as the reverse complement.
TAAACTTGGATATAGAGAATCTCTAAGAGAAAAGTTTAAAGACATTGGTATCTTGACCCTTGCATCACAATATATTTATGAAAACATAAGAATAGTAATAAATTTAAAACTAGGAAAGATAATCATAATAAAAATTACTCTGTAAGGACTAGGAACGACCATAAGTTAGCGTTTCCCAAATTAAGGTTGGCTAAAAGCAGCAAATCACATATCGGAATGTCAATACGTAGGTATAGGTATACAACAAAACTCCAAAGTCAATTCAATCCCTGCCATTCAATAAATTTAAATCAATCATTAAAGATCTCGAAAACCTTGTTATAAAACTAATGATTATTTAGACGATAAAAAGGTATGGGATTAAGCACAAAACAGGATATTTCTAGAGGTTCTTAATTTTGTTACCGGCTTGGCTGTGCAAAATGCCATGTGGCATACCTACTGGTGGGTGACTGTTCCACTCACTTGTTTTCTTGTCAAGACAACAGTAAAAATGTAATGCTCCCCCAGGCGGCATGGATAATGGTAGCGTCGGTTGTCGAGTCACCCTCTTTATGGTTGAGGAGGGTGATGGCTGGTGTTTGCGTTATGCTCGTGAACGGGTGCTGCTAGCGCTGCCAGGTCGTTTTGCTGACGATACTATGACTGTTTTATTCCATTCTTGTTTAAACACTCTGGTCCCAGTTTGTCATGTTCGTGTTTTGCATCCATAGCTCAAAGAGTAAGCAATTTAGTTGTGCCATGACGTTGGCTCTCACAATTAACTATCTTGTATTTTTTTTTTCATGCGATGGTCAATTTGTACTGTTCCTATTTGTAATAATTCGTATAATTCTGACTGAATAAGAGTGCCAAGAGTTTTTTTCCGCCGGCTTTCTTTGTCTCTTGGTCTACTGTAATATCTTATTCAATTACTAGCTGCTGCCCGCGACGTCGTCTGCGTGAACGCTATGCAGCACCAAACGCACCTACGATTATAACACTGCTAGCGTGATAATATGTAGCCTATATGTTGACCCGACTTCTTAACTATCTTCATGCCAAATTTGAAGTAAATCCATGCAGTACTTTTTGAGTTTATCCCGGAAAGACAAACAGACAAACAGACAAAAATTCTAAAAACTATATTTTTTGTTTCTGTTTCGATTGTAGATCATACCCCAAGTATTATTAGTATTATTTAATATTATTTGTATTATTAGTGGGGAGTTTCCTGATTTAATGAAGCATAGTAAGGTTATTCCTTTATTTAAATCGGGTAGCACTACAGACCCTACTAATTTTAAACCAATTTCAGTTCTACCTAGATGTAAATTTATGAAAAACATATTCTAACTAATCAACTCTTGGCCCATTTCACCAATAACAATTTACATCATAATAAACAAACACGATTCACCAAGGGCCGTTCAACAACTGATGCTGGTGTTGACCTATTTGAAGTAATCGCTGATGCCTGGGAGAGGTCACAGGATGGTCTAGGTGTATTTTTTGACCTATCTAAGGCATTTGACTGTGTTCAGCATGACACTCTCATCAGGAAACTCTATCACTATGGCATCAAAGGCACTGACCTCAAATCATATTATATCTAAGCGATAGAATTCAGAAGGTTGAGGTTTACCGGAAAAGGTCGGCTGGGTCGGTTGTGAGAATGGGAGTGCCTCAAGGATCAATTCTGGGCCCTTTTTTGTTTCTAGTCCCTATAAATGATCTACCCTATATGGTAGGCAATAATCAAGAGATTATTTTGTTTGCTGACGACACATCATTATTTTTTAAAATGATTAGACAGAATATCAGTTATGACGATGTAAATAATGCTTTCTCAAATGTTGTGCAGTGGTTCAATGTAAATAATCTAGCTTTGAATGATAAAATAACTCAATGTATAAACTTCTCTGCACCAAATGTGAAACAAGTAGAGTCTGATCTGCGTCTTAATGTTAATAGGTTGAATCTAGTAGATAACACTGTTTTTCTTGGAATAACCTTAGATTGTAAGTTGCAATGGGGCGCCCATATCTCATAACTAGCGAGTAGACTATTTTGCAGTGTTCGCGATAAAGAAAATTTGCTCATTGACTGACGTTAATACGGCGAAGTTGGTATAAGTATTTTAGTTATTTTCATAGTATAATGTCCTGCGGCATCCTACTTTGGGGCAATGCCGCAGATATTGACACGATATTTACACTGCACAAAAGGGCTATTCGTAGAATGTATAAACTTGGATATAGAGAATCTCTAAGAGAAAAGTTTAAAGACATTGGTATCTTGACCCTTGCATCACAATATATTTATGAAAACATAAGAATAGTAATAAATTTAAAACTAGGAAAGATAATCATAATAAAAATTACTCTGTAAGGACTAGGAACGACCATAAGTTAGCGTTTCCCAAATTAAGGTTGGCTAAAAGCAGCAAATCACATATCGGAATGTCAATACGTAGGTATAGGTATACAACAAAACTCCAAAGTCAATTCAATCCCTGCCATTCAATAAATTTAAATCAATCATTAAAGATCTCGAAAACCTTGTTATAAAACTAATGATTATTTAGACGATAAAAAGGTATGGGATTAAGCACAAAACAGGATATTTCTAGAGGTTCTTAATTTTGTTACCGGCTTGGCTGTGCAAAATGCCATGTGGCATACCTACTGGTGGGTGACTGTTCCACTCACTTGTTTTCTTGTCAAGACAACAGTAAAAATGTAATGCTCCCCCAGGCGGCATGGATAATGGTAGCGTCGGTTGTCGAGTCACCCTCTTTATGGTTGAGGAGGGTGATGGCTGGTGTTTGCGTTATGCTCGTGAACGGGTGCTGCTAGCGCTGCCAGGTCGTTTTGCTGACGATACTATGACTGTTTTATTCCATTCTTGTTTAAACACTCTGGTCCCAGTTTGTCATGTTCGTGTTTTGCATCCATAGCTCAAAGAGTAAGCAATTTAGTTGTGCCATGACGTTGGCTCTCACAATTAACTATCTTGTATTTTTTTTTTCATGCGATGGTCAATTTGTACTGTTCCTATTTGTAATAATTCGTATAATTCTGACTGAATAAGAGTGCCAAGAGTTTTTTTCCGCCGGCTTTCTTTGTCTCTTGGTCTACTGTAATATCTTATTCAATTACTAGCTGCTGCCCGCGACGTCGTCTGCGTGAACGCTATGCAGCACCAAACCCACCTACGATTATAACACTGCTAGCGTGATAATATGTAGCCTATATGTTGACCCGACTTCTTAACTATCTTCATGCCAAATTTGAAGTAAATCCATGTAGTACTTTTTGAGTTTATCCCGGAAAGACAAACAGACAAACAGACAAAAATTCTAAAAACTATATTTTTTGTTTCTGTTTCGATTGTAGATCATACCCCAAGTATTATTAGTATTATTTAATATTATTTGTATTATTAGTGGGGAGTTTCCTGATTTAATGAAGCATAGTAAGGTTATTCCTTTATTTAAATCGGGTAGCACTACAGACCCTACTAATTTTAAACCAATTTCAGTTCTACCTAGATGTAAATTTATGAAAAACATATTCTAACTAATCAACTCTTGGCCCATTTCACCAATAACAATTTACATCATAATAAACAAACACGATTCACCAAGGGCCGTTCAACAACTGATGCTGGTGTTGACCTATTTGAAGTAATCGCTGATGCCTGGGAGAGGTCACAGGATGGTCTAGGTGTATTTTTTGACCTATCTAAGGCATTTGACTGTGTTCAGCATGACACTCTCATCAGGAAACTCTATCACTATGGCATCAAAGGCACTGACCTCAAATCATATTATATCTAAGCGATAGAATTCAGAAGGTTGAGGTTTACCGGAAAAGGTCGGCTGGGTCGGTTATGAGAATGGGAGTGCCTCAAGGATCAATTCTGGGCCCTTTTTTGTTTCTAGTCCCTATAAATGATCTACCCTATATGGTAGGCAATAATCAAGAGATTATTTTGTTTGCTGACGACACATCATTATTTTTTAAAATGATTAGACAGAATATCAGTTATGACGATGTAAATAATGCTTTCTCAAATGTTGTGCAGTGGTTCAATGTAAATAATCTAGCTTTGAATGATAAAATAACTCAATGTATAAACTTCTCTGCACCAAATGTGAAACAAGTAGAGTCTGATCTGCGTCTTAATGTTAATAGGTTGAATCTAGTAGATAACACTGTTTTTCTTGGAATAACCTTAGATTGTAAGTTGCAATGGGGCGCCCATATCTCATAACTAGCGAGTAGACTATTTTGCAGTGTTCGCGATAAAGAAAATTTGCTCATTGACTGACGTTAATACGGCGAAGTTGGTATAAGTATTTTAGTTATTTTCATAGTATAATGTCCTGCGGCATCCTACTTTGGGGCAATGCCGCAGATATTGACACGATATTTACACTGCACAAAAGGGCTATTCGTAGAATGTATAAACTTGGATATAGAGAATCTCTAAGAGAAAAGTTTAAGACATTGGTATCTTGACCCTTGCATCACAATATATTTATGAAAACATAAGAATAGTAATAAATTTAAAACTAGGAAAGATAATCATAATAAAAATTACTCTGTAAGGACTAGGAACGACCCATAAGTTAGCGTTTCCCAAATTAAGGTTGGCTAAAAGCAGCAAATCACATATCGGAATGTCAATACGTAGGTATAGGTATACAACAAAACTCCAAAGTCAATTCAATCCCTGCCATTCAATAAATTTAAATCAATCATTAAAGATCTCGAAAACCTTGTTACAAAACTAATGATTATTTAGACGATAAAAAGGTATGGGATTAAGCACAAAACAGGATATTTCTAGAGGTTCTTAATTTTGTTACCGGCTTGGCTGTGCAAAATGCCATGTGGCATACCTACTGGTGGGTGACTGTTCCACTCACTTGTTTTCTTGTCAAGACAACAGTAAAAATGTAATGCTCCCCCAGGCGGCATGGATAATGGTAGCGTCGGTTGTCGAGTCACCCTCTTTATGGTTGAGGAGGGTGATGGCTGGTGTTTGCGTTATGCTCGTGAACGGGTGCTGCTAGCGCTGCCAGGTCGTTTTGCTGACGATACTATGACTGTTTTATTCCATTCTTGTTTAAACACTCTGGTCCCAGTTTGTCATGTTCGTGTTTTGCATCCATAGCTCAAAGAGTAAGCAATTTAGTTGTGCCATGACGTTGGCTCTCACAATTAACTATCTTGTATTTTTTTTTTCATGCGATGGTCAATTTGTACTGTTCCTATTTGTAATAATTCGTATAATTCTGACTGAATAAGAGTGCCAAGAGTTTTTTTCCGCCGGCTTTCTTTGTCTCTTGGTCTACTGTAATATCTTATTCAATTACTAGCTGCTGCCCGCGACGTCGTCTGCGTGAACGCTATGCAGCACCAAACGCACCTACGATTATAACACTGCTAGCGTGATAATATGTAGCCTATATGTTGACCCGACTTCTTAACTATCTTCATGCCAAATTTGAAGTAAATCCATGCAGTACTTTTTGAGTTTATCCCGGAAAGACAAACAGACAAACAGACAAAAATTCTAAAAACTATATTTTTTGTTTCTGTTTCGATTGTAGATCATACCCCAAGTATTATTAGTATTATTTAATATTATTTGTATTATTAGTGGGGAGTTTCCTGATTTAATGAAGCATAGTAAGGTTATTCCTTTATTTAAATCGGGTAGCACTACAGACCCTACTAATTTTAAACCAATTTCAGTTCTACCTAGATGTAAATTTATGAAAAACATATTCTAACTAATCAACTCTTGGCCCATTTCACCAATAACAATTTACATCATAATAAACAAACACGATTCACCAAGGGCCGTTCAACAACTGATGCTGGTGTTGACCTATTTGAAGTAATCGCTGATGCCTGGGAGAGGTCACAGGATGGTCTAGGTGTATTTTTTGACCTATCTAAGGCATTTGACTGTGTTCAGCATGACACTCTCATCAGGAAACTCTATCACTATGGCATCAAAGGCACTGACCTCAAATCATATTATATCTAAGCGATAGAATTCAGAAGGTTGAGGTTTACCGGAAAAGGTCGGCTGGGTCGGTTGTGAGAATGGGAGTGCCTCAAGGATCAATTCTGGGCCCTTTTTTGTTTCTAGTCCCTATAAATGATCTACCCTATATGGTAGGCAATAATCAAGAGATTATTTTGTTTGCTGACGACACATCATTATTTTTTTAAATGATTAGACAGAATATCAGTTATGACGATGTAAATAATGCTTTCTCAAATGTTGTGCAGTGGTTCAATGTAAATAATCTAGCTTTGAATGATAAAATAACTCAATGTATAAACTTCTCTGCACCAAATGTGAAACAAGTAGAGTCTGATCTGCGTCTTAATGTTAATAGGTTGAATCTAGTAGATAACACTGTTTTTCTTGGAATAACCTTAGATTGTAAGTTGCAATGGGGCGCCCATATCTCATAACTAGCGAGTAGACTATTTTGCAGTGTTCGCGATAAAGAAAATTTGCTCATTGACTGACGTTAATACGGCGAAGTTGGTATAAGTATTTTAGTTATTTTCATAGTATAATGTCCTGCGGCATCCTACTTTGGGGCAATGCCGCAGATATTGACACGATATTTACACTGCACAAAAGGGCTATTCGTAGAATGTATAAACTTGGATATAGAGAATCTCTAAGAGAAAAGTTTAAAGACATTGGTATCTTGACCCTTGCATCACAATATATTTATGAAAACATAAGAATAGTAATAAATTTAAAACTAGGAAAGATAATCATAATAAAAATTACTCTGTAAGGACTAGGAACGACCATAAGTTAGCGTTTCCCAAATTAAGGTTGGCTAAAAGCAGCAAATCACATATCGGAATGTCAATACGTAGGTATAGGTATACAACAAAACTCCAAAGTCAATTCAATCCCTGCCATTCAATAAATTTAAATCAATCATTAAAGATCTCGAAAACCTTGTTATAAAACTAATGATTATTTAGACGATAAAAAGGTATGGGATTAAGCACAAAACAGGATATTTCTAGAGGTTCTTAATTTTGTTACCGGCTTGGCTGTGCAAAATGCCATGTGGCATACCTACTGGTGGGTGACTGTTCCACTCACTTGTTTTCTTGTCAAGACAACAGTAAAAATGTAATGCTCCCCCAGGCGGCATGGATAATGGTAGCGTCGGTTGTCGAGTCACCCTCTTTATGGTTGAGGAGGGTGATGGCTGGTGTTTGCGTTATGCTCGTGAACGGGTGCTGCTAGCGCTGCCAGGTCGTTTTGCTGACGATACTATGACTGTTTTATTCCATTCTTGTTTAAACACTCTGGTCCCAGTTTGTCATGTTCGTGTTTTGCATCCATAGCTCAAAGAGTAAGCAATTTAGTTGTGCCATGACGTTGGCTCTCACAATTAACTATCTTGTATTTTTTTTTTCATGCGATGGTCAATTTGTACTGTTCCTATTTGTAATAATTCGTATAATTCTGACTGAATAAGAGTGCCAAGAGTTTTTTTCCGCCGGCTTTCTTTGTCTCTTGGTCTACTGTAATATCTTATTCAATTACTAGCTGCTGCCCGCGACGTCGTCTGCGTGAACGCTATGCAGCACCAAACGCACCTACGATTATAACACTGCTAGCGTGATAATATGTAGCCTATATGTTGACCCGACTTCTTAACTATCTTCATGCCAAATTTGAAGTAAATCCATGCAGTACTTTTTGAGTTTATCCCGGAAAGACAAACAGACAAACAGACAAAAATTCTAAAAACTATATTTTTTGTTTCTGTTTCGATTGTAGATCATACCCCAAGTATTATTAGTATTATTTAATATTATTTGTATTATTAGTGGGGAGTTTCCTGATTTAATGAAGCATAGTAAGGTTATTCCTTTATTTAAATCGGGTAGCACTACAGACCCTACTAATTTTAAACCAATTTCAGTTCTACCTAGATGTAAATTTATGAAAAACATATTCTAACTAATCAACTCTTGGCCCATTTCACCAATAACAATTTACATCATAATAAACAAACACGATTCACCAAGGGCCGTTCAACAACTGATGCTGGTGTTGACCTATTTGAAGTAATCGCTGATGCCTGGGAGAGGTCACAGGATGGTCTAGGTGTATTTTTTGACCTATCTAAGGCATTTGACTGTGTTCAGCATGACACTCTCATCAGGAAACTCTATCACTATGGCATCAAAGGCACTGACCTCAAATCATATTATATCTAAGCGATAGAATTCAGAAGGTTGAGGTTTACCGGAAAAGGTCGGCTGGGTCGGTTGTGAGAATGGGAGTGCCTCAAGGATCAATTCTGGGCCCTTTTTTGTTTCTAGTCCCTATAAATGATCTACCCTATATGGTAGGCAATAATCAAGAGATTATTTTGTTTGCTGACGACACATCATTATTTTTTAAAATGATTAGACAGAATATCAGTTATGACGATGTAAATAATGCTTTCTCAAATGTTGTGCAGTGGTTCAATGTAAATAATCTAGCTTTGAATGATAAAATAACTCAATGTATAAACTTCTCTGCACCAAATGTGAAACAAGTAGAGTCTGATCTGCGTCTTAATGTTAATAGGTTGAATCTAGTAGATAACACTGTTTTTCTTGGAATAACCTTAGATTGTAAGTTGCAATGGGGCGCCCATATCTCATAACTAGCGAGTAGACTATTTTGCAGTGTTCGCGATAAAGAAAATTTGCTCATTGACTGACGTTAATACGGCGAAGTTGGTATAAGTATTTTAGTTATTTTCATAGTATAATGTCCTGCGGCATCCTACTTTGGGGCAATGCCGCAGATATTGACACGATATTTACACTGCACAAAAGGGCTATTCGTAGAATGTATAAACTTGGATATAGAGAATCTCTAAGAGAAAAGTTTAAAGACATTGGTATCTTGACCCTTGCATCACAATATATTTATGAAAACATAAGAATAGTAATAAATTTAAAACTAGGAAAGATAATCATAATAAAAATTACTCTGTAAGGACTAGGAACGACCATAAGTTAGCGTTTCCCAAATTAAGGTTGGCTAAAAGCAGCAAATCACATATCGGAATGTCAATACGTAGGTATAGGTATACAACAAAACTCCAAAGTCAATTCAATCCCTGCCATTCAATAAATTTAAATCAATCATTAAAGATCTCGAAAACCTTGTTATAAAACTAATGATTATTTAGACGATAAAAAGGTATGGGATTAAGCACAAAACAGGATATTTCTAGAGGTTCTTAATTTTGTTACCGGCTTGGCTGTGCAAAATGCCATGTGGCATACCTACTGGTGGGTGACTGTTCCACTCACTTGTTTTCTTGTCAAGACAACAGTAAAAATGTAATGCTCCCCCAGGCGGCATGGATAATGGTAGCGTCGGTTGTCGAGTCACCCTCTTTATGGTTGAGGAGGGTGATGGCTGGTGTTTGCGTTATGCTCGTGAACGGGTGCTGCTAGCGCTGCCAGGTCGTTTTGCTGACGATACTATGACTGTTTTATTCCATTCTTGTTTAAACACTCTGGTCCCAGTTTGTCATGTTCGTGTTTTGCATCCATAGCTCAAAGAGTAAGCAATTTAGTTGTGCCATGACGTTGGCTCTCACAATTAACTATCTTGTATTTTTTTTTTCATGCGATGGTCAATTTGTACTGTTCCTATTTGTAATAATTCGTATAATTCTGACTGAATAAGAGTGCCAAGAGTTTTTTTCCGCCGGCTTTCTTTGTCTCTTGGTCTACTGTAATATCTTATTCAATTACTAGCTGCTGCCCGCGACGTCGTCTGCGTGAACGCTATGCAGCACCAAACGCACCTACGATTATAACACTGCTAGCGTGATAATATGTAGCCTATATGTTGACCCGACTTCTTAACTATCTTCATGCCAAATTTGAAGTAAATCCATGCAGTACTTTTTGAGTTTATCCCGGAAAGACAAACAGACAAACAGACAAAAATTCTAAAAACTATATTTTTTGTTTCTGTTTCGATTGTAGATCATACCCCAAGTATTATTAGTATTATTTAATATTATTTGTATTATTAGTGGGGAGTTTCCTGATTTAATGAAGCATAGTAAGGTTATTCCTTTATTTAAATCGGGTAGCACTACAGACCCTACTAATTTTAAACCAATTTCAGTTCTACCTAGATGTAAATTTATGAAAAACATATTCTAACTAATCAACTCTTGGCCCATTTCACCAATAACAATTTACATCATAATAAACAAACACGATTCACCAAGGGCCGTTCAACAACTGATGCTGGTGTTGACCTATTTGAAGTAATCGCTGATGCCTGGGAGAGGTCACAGGATGGTCTAGGTGTATTTTTTGACCTATCTAAGGCATTTGACTGTGTTCAGCATGACACTCTCATCAGGAAACTCTATCACTATGGCATCAAAGGCACTGACCTCAAATCATATTATATCTAAGCGATAGAATTCAGAAGGTTGAGGTTTACCGGAAAAGGTCGGCTGGGTCGGTTGTGAGAATGGGAGTGCCTCAAGGATCAATTCTGGGCCCTTTTTTGTTTCTAGTCCCTATAAATGATCTACCCTATATGGTAGGCAATAATCAAGAGATTATTTTGTTTGCTGACGACACATCATTATTTTTTAAAATGATTAGACAGAATATCAGTTATGACGATGTAAATAATGCTTTCTCAAATGTTGTGCAGTGGTTCAATGTAAATAATCTAGCTTTGAATGATAAAATAACTCAATGTATAAACTTCTCTGCACCAAATGTGAAACAAGTAGAGTCTGATCTGCGTCTTAATGTTAATAGGTTGCATCTAGTAGATAACACTGTTTTTCTTGGAATAACCTTAGATTGTAAGTTGCAATGGGGCGCCCATATCTCATAACTAGCGAGTAGACTATTTTGCAGTGTTCGCGATAAAGAAAATTTGCTCATTGACTGACGTTAATACGGCGAAGTTGGTATAAGTATTTTAGTTATTTTCATAGTATAATGTCCTGCGGCATCCTACTTTGGGGCAATGCCGCAGATATTGACACGATATTTACACTGCACAAAAGGGCTATTCGTAGAATGTATAAACTTGGATATAGAGAATCTCTAAGAGAAAAGTTTAAAGACATTGGTATCTTGACCCTTGCATCACAATATATTTATGAAAACATAAGAATAGTAATAAATTTAAAACTAGGAAAGATAATCATAATAAAAATTACTCTGTAAGGACTAGGAACGACCATAAGTTAGCGTTTCCCAAATTAAGGTTGGCTAAAAGCAGCAAATCACATATCGGAATGTCAATACGTAGGTATAGGTATACAACAAAACTCCAAAGTCAATTCAATCCCTGCCATTCAATAAATTTAAATCAATCATTAAAGATCTCGAAAACCTTGTTATAAAACTAATGATTATTTAGACGATAAAAAGGTATGGGATTAAGCACAAAACAGGATATTTCTAGAGGTTCTTAATTTTGTTACCGGCTTGGCTGTGCAAAATGCCATGTGGCATACCTACTGGTGGGTGACTGTTCCACTCACTTGTTTTCTTGTCAAGACAACAGTAAAAATGTAATGCTCCCCCAGGCGGCATGGATAATGGTAGCGTCGGTTGTCGAGTCACCCTCTTTATGGTTGAGGAGGGTGATGGCTGGTGTTTGCGTTATGCTCGTGAACGGGTGCTGCTAGCGCTGCCAGGTCGTTTTGCTGACGATACTATGACTGTTTTATTCCATTCTTGTTTAAACACTCTGGTCCCAGTTTGTCATGTTCGTGTTTTGCATCCATAGCTCAAAGAGTAAGCAATTTAGTTGTGCCATGACGTTGGCTCTCACAATTAACTATCTTGTATTTTTTTTTTCATGCGATGGTCAATTTGTACTGTTCCTATTTGTATTAATTCGTATAATTCTGACTGAATAAGAGTGCCAAGAGTTTTTTTCCGCCGGCTTTCTTTGTCTCTTGGTCTACTGTAATATCTTATTCAATTACTAGCTGCTGCCCGCGACGTCGTCTGCGTGAACGCTATGCAGCACCAAACGCACCTACGATTATAACACTGCTAGCGTGATAATATGTAGCCTATATGTTGACCCGACTTCTTAACTATCTTCATGCCAAATTTGAAGTAAATCCATGCAGTACTTTTTGAGTTTATCCCGGAAAGACAAACAGACAAACAGACAAAAATTCTAAAAACTATATTTTTTGTTTCTGTTTCGATTGTAGATCATACCCCAAGTATTATTAGTATTATTTAATATTATTTGTATTATTAGTGGGGAGTTTCCTGATTTAATGAAGCATAGTAAGGTTATTCCTTTATTTAAATCGGGTAGCACTACAGACCCTACTAATTTTAAACCAATTTCAGTTCTACCTAGATGTAAATTTATGAAAAACATATTCTAACTAATCAACTCTTGGCCCATTTCACCAATAACAATTTACATCATAATAAACAAACACGATTCACCAAGGGCCGTTCAACAACTGATGCTGGTGTTGACCTATTTGAAGTAATCGCTGATGCCTGGGAGAGGTCACAGGATGGTCTAGGTGTATTTTTTGACCTATCTAAGGCATTTGACTGTGTTCAGCATGACACTCTCATCAGGAAACTCTATCACTATGGCATCAAAGGCACTGACCTCAAATCATATTATATCTAAGCGATAGAATTCAGAAGGTTGAGGTTTACCGGAAAAGGTCGGCTGGGTCGGTTGTGAGAATGGGAGTGCCTCAAGGATCAATTCTGGGCCCTTTTTTGTTTCTAGTCCCTATAAATGATCTACCCTATATGGTAGGCAATAATCAAGAGATTATTTTGTTTGCTGACGACACATCATTATTTTTTAAAATGATTAGACAGAATATCAGTTATGACGATGTAAATAATGCTTTCTCAAATGTTGTGCAGTGGTTCAATGTAAATAATCTAGCTTTGAATGATAAAATAACTCAATGTATAAACTTCTCTGCACCAAATGTGAAACAAGTAGAGTCTGATCTGCGTCTTAATGTTAATAGGTTGAATCTAGTAGATAACACTGTTTTTCTTGGAATAACCTTAGATTGTAAGTTGCAATGGGGCGCCCATATCTCATAACTAGCGAGTAGACTATTTTGCAGTGTTCGCGATAAAGAAAATTTGCTCATTGACTGACGTTAATACGGCGAAGTTGGTATAAGTATTTTAGTTATTTTCATAGTATAATGTCCTGCGGCATCCTACTTTGGGGCAATGCCGCAGATATTGACACGATATTTACACTGCACAAAAGGGCTATTCGTAGAATGTATAAACTTGGATATAGAGAATCTCTAAGAGAAAAGTTTAAAGACATTGGTATCTTGACCCTTGCATCACAATATATTTATGAAAACATAAGAATAGTAATAAATTTAAAACTAGGAAAGATAATCATAATAAAAATTACTCTGTAAGGACTAGGAACGACCATAAGTTAGCGTTTCCCAAATTAAGGTTGGCTAAAAGCAGCAAATCACATATCGGAATGTCAATACGTAGGTATAGGTATACAACAAAACTCCAAAGTCAATTCAATCCCTGCCATTCAATAAATTTAAATCAATCATTAAAGATCTCGAAAACCTTGTTATAAAACTAATGATTATTTAGACGATAAAAAGGTATGGGATTAAGCACAAAACAGGATATTTCTAGAGGTTCTTAATTTTGTTACCGGCTTGGCTGTGCAAAATGCCATGTGGCATACCTACTGGTGGGTGACTGTTCCACTCACTTGTTTTCTTGTCAAGACAACAGTAAAAATGTAATGCTCCCCCAGGCGGCATGGATAATGGTAGCGTCGGTTGTCGAGTCACCCTCTTTATGGTTGAGGAGGGTGATGGCTGGTGTTTGCGTTATGCTCGTGAACGGGTGCTGCTAGCGCTGCCAGGTCGTTTTGCTGACGATACTATGACTGTTTTATTCCATTCTTGTTTAAACACTCTGGTCCCAGTTTGTCATGTTCGTGTTTTGCATCCATAGCTCAAAGAGTAAGCAATTTAGTTGTGCCATGACGTTGGCTCTCACAATTAACTATCTTGTATTTTTTTTTTCATGCGATGGTCAATTTGTACTGTTCCTATTTGTAATAATTCGTATAATTCTGACTGAATAAGAGTGCCAAGAGTTTTTTTCCGCCGGCTTTCTTTGTCTCTTGGTCTACTGTAATATCTTATTCAATTACTAGCTGCTGCCCGCGACGTCGTCTGCGTGAACGCTATGCAGCACCAAACGCACCTACGATTATAACACTGCTAGCGTGATAATATGTAGCCTATATGTTGACCCGACTTCTTAACTATCTTCATGCCAAATTTGAAGTAAATCCATGCAGTACTTTTTGAGTTTATCCCGGAAAGACAAACAGACAAACAGACAAAAATTCTAAAAACTATATTTTTTGTTTCTGTTTCGATTGTAGATCATACCCCAAGTATTATTAGTATTATTTAATATTATTTGTATTATTAGTGGGGAGTTTCCTGATTTAATGAAGCATAGTAAGGTTATTCCTTTATTTAAATCGGGTAGCACTACAGACCCTACTAATTTTAAACCAATTTCAGTTCTACCTAGATGTAAATTTATGAAAAACATATTCTAACTAATCAACTCTTGGCCCATTTCACCAATAACAATTTACATCATAATAAACAAACACGATTCACCAAGGGCCGTTCAACAACTGATGCTGGTGTTGACCTATTTGAAGTAATCGCTGATGCCTGGGAGAGGTCACAGGATGGTCTAGGTGTATTTTTTGACCTATCTAAGGCATTTGACTGTGTTCAGCATGACACTCTCATCAGGAAACTCTATCACTATGGCATCAAAGGCACTGACCTCAAATCATATTATATCTAAGCGATAGAATTCAGAAGGTTGAGGTTTACCGGAAAAGGTCGGCTGGGTCGGTTATGAGAATGGGAGTGCCTCAAGGATCAATTCTGGGCCCTTTTTTGTTTCTAGTCCCTATAAATGATCTACCCTATATGGTAGGCAATAATCAAGAGATTATTTTGTTTGCTGACGACACATCATTATTTTTTAAAATGATTAGACAGAATATCAGTTATGACGATGTAAATAATGCTTTCTCAAATGTTGTGCAGTGGTTCAATGTAAATAATCTAGCTTTGAATGATAAAATAACTCAATGTATAAACTTCTCTGCACCAAATGTGAAACAAGTAGAGTCTGATCTGCGTCTTAATGTTAATAGGTTGAATCTAGTAGATAACACTGTTTTTCTTGGAATAACCTTAGATTGTAAGTTGCAATGGGGCGCCCATATCTCATAACTAGCGAGTAGACTATTTTGCAGTGTTCGCGATAAAGAAAATTTGCTCATTGACTGACGTTAATACGGCGAAGTTGGTATAAGTATTTTAGTTATTTTCATAGTATAATGTCCTGCGGCATCCTACTTTGGGGCAATGCCGCAGATATTGACACGATATTTACACTGCACAAAAGGGCTATTCGTAGAATGTATAAACTTGGATATAGAGAATCTCTAAGAGAAAAGTTTAAAGACATTGGTATCTTGACCCTTGCATCACAATATATTTATGAAAACATAAGAATAGTAATAAATTTAAAACTAGGAAAGATAATCATAATAAAAATTACTCTGTAAGGACTAGGAACGACCATAAGTTAGCGTTTCCCAAATTAAGGTTGGCTAAAAGCAGCAAATCACATATCGGAATGTCAATACGTAGGTATAGGTATACAACAAAACTCCAAAGTCAATTCAATCCCTGCCATTCAATAAATTTAAATCAATCATTAAAGATCTCGAAAACCTTGTTATAAAACTAATGATTATTTAGACGATAAAAAGGTATGGGATTAAGCACAAAACAGGATATTTCTAGAGGTTCTTAATTTTGTTACCGGCTTGGCTGTGCAAAATGCCATGTGGCATACCTACTGGTGGGTGACTGTTCCACTCACTTGTTTTCTTGTCAAGACAACAGTAAAAATGTAATGCTCCCCCAGGCGGCATGGATAATGGTAGCGTCGGTTGTCGAGTCACCCTCTTTATGGTTGAGGAGGGTGATGGCTGGTGTTTGCGTTATGCTCGTGAACGGGTGCTGCTAGCGCTGCCAGGTCGTTTTGCTGACGATACTATGACTGTTTTATTCCATTCTTGTTTAAACACTCTGGTCCCAGTTTGTCATGTTCGTGTTTTGCATCCATAGCTCAAAGAGTAAGCAATTTAGTTGTGCCATGACGTTGGCTCTCACAATTAACTATCTTGTATTTTTTTTTTCATGCGATGGTCAATTTGTACTGTTCCTATTTGTAATAATTCGTATAATTCTGACTGAATAAGAGTGCCAAGAGTTTTTTTCCGCCGGCTTTCTTTGTCTCTTGGTCTACTGTAATATCTTATTCAATTACTAGCTGCTGCCCGCGACGTCGTCTGCGTGAACGCTATGCAGCACCAAACGCACCTACGATTATAACACTGCTAGCGTGATAATATGTAGCCTATATGTTGACCCGACTTCTTAACTATCTTCATGCCAAATTTGAAGTAAATCCATGCAGTACTTTTTGAGTTTATCCCGGAAAGACAAACAGACAAACAGACAAAAATTCTAAAAACTATATTTTTTGTTTCTGTTTCGATTGTAGATCATACCCCAAGTATTATTAGTATTATTTAATATTATTTGTATTATTAGTGGGGAGTTTCCTGATTTAATGAAGCATAGTAAGGTTATTCCTTTATTTAAATCGGGTAGCACTACAGACCCTACTAATTTTAAACCAATTTCAGTTCTACCTAGATGTAAATTTATGAAAAACATATTCTAACTAATCAACTCTTGGCCCATTTCACCAATAACAATTTACATCATAATAAACAAACACGATTCACCAAGGGCCGTTCAACAACTGATGCTGGTGTTGACCTATTTGAAGTAATCGCTGATGCCTGGGAGAGGTCACAGGATGGTCTAGGTGTATTTTTTGACCTATCTAAGGCATTTGACTGTGTTCAGCATGACACTCTCATCAGGAAACTCTATCACTATGGCATCAAAGGCACTGACCTCAAATCATATTATATCTAAGCGATAGAATTCAGAAGGTTGAGGTTTACCGGAAAAGGTCGGCTGGGTCGGTTGTGAGAATGGGAGTGCCTCAAGGATCAATTCTGGGCCCTTTTTTGTTTCTAGTCCCTATAAATGATCTACCCTATATGGTAGGCAATAATCAAGAGATTATTTTGTTTGCTGACGACACATCATTATTTTTTAAAATGATTAGACAGAATATCAGTTATGACGATGTAAATAATGCTTTCTCAAATGTTGTGCAGTGGTTCAATGTAAATAATCTAGCTTTGAATGATAAAATAACTCAATGTATAAACTTCTCTGCACCAAATGTGAAACAAGTAGAGTCTGATCTGCGTCTTAATGTTAATAGGTTGAATCTAGTAGATAACACTGTTTTTCTTGGAATAACCTTAGATTGTAAGTTGCAATGGGGCGCCCATATCTCATAACTAGCGAGTAGACTATTTTGCAGTGTTCGCGATAAAGAAAATTTGCTCATTGACTGACGTTAATACGGCGAAGTTGGTATAAGTATTTTAGTTATTTTCATAGTATAATGTCCTGCGGCATCCTACTTTGGGGCAATGCCGCAGATATTGACACGATATTTACACTGCACAAAAGGGCTATTCGTAGAATGTATAAACTTGGATATAGAGAATCTCTAAGAGAAAAGTTTAAAGACATTGGTATCTTGACCCTTGCATCACAATATATTTATGAAAACATAAGAATAGTAATAAATTTAAAACTAGGAAAGATAATCATAATAAAAATTACTCTGTAAGGACTAGGAACGACCATAAGTTAGCGTTTCCCAAATTAAGGTTGGCTAAAAGCAGCAAATCACATATCGGAATGTCAATACGTAGGTATAGGTATACAACAAAACTCCAAAGTCAATTCAATCCCTGCCATTCAATAAATTTAAATCAATCATTAAAGATCTCGAAAACCTTGTTATAAAACTAATGATTATTTAGACGATAAAAAGGTATGGGATTAAGCACAAAACAGGATATTTCTAGAGGTTCTTAATTTTGTTACCGGCTTGGCTGTGCAAAATGCCATGTGGCATACCTACTGGTGGGTGACTGTTCCACTCACTTGTTTTCTTGTCAAGACAACAGTAAAAATGTAATGCTCCCCCAGGCGGCATGGATAATGGTAGCGTCGGTTGTCGAGTCACCCTCTTTATGGTTGAGGAGGGTGATGGCTGGTGTTTGCGTTATGCTCGTGAACGGGTGCTGCTAGCGCTGCCAGGTCGTTTTGCTGACGATACTATGACTGTTTTATTCCATTCTTGTTTAAACACTCTGGTCCCAGTTTGTCATGTTCGTGTTTTGCATCCATAGCTCAAAGAGTAAGCAATTTAGTTGTGCCATGACGTTGGCTCTCACAATTAACTATCTTGTATTTTTTTTTTCATGCGATGGTCAATTTGTACTGTTCCTATTTGTAATAATTCGTATAATTCTGACTGAATAAGAGTGCCAAGAGTTTTTTTCCGCCGGCTTTCTTTGTCTCTTGGTCTACTGTAATATCTTATTCAATTACTAGCTGCTGCCCGCGACGTCGTCTGCGTGAACGCTATGCAGCACCAAACGCACCTACGATTATAACACTGCTAGCGTGATAATATGTAGCCTATATGTTGACCCGACTTCTTAACTATCTTCATGCCAAATTTGAAGTAAATCCATGCAGTACTTTTTGAGTTTATCCCGGAAAGACAAACAGACAAACAGACAAAAATTCTAAAAACTATATTTTTTGTTTCTGTTTCGATTGTAGATCATACCCCAAGTATTATTAGTATTATTTAATATTATTTGTATTATTAGTGGGGAGTTTCCTGATTTAATGAAGCATAGTAAGGTTATTCCTTTATTTAAATCGGGTAGCACTACAGACCCTACTAATTTTAAACCAATTTCAGTTCTACCTAGATGTAAATTTATGAAAAACATATTCTAACTAATCAACTCTTGGCCCATTTCACCAATAACAATTTACATCATAATAAACAAACACGATTCACCAAGGGCCGTTCAACAACTGATGCTGGTGTTGACCTATTTGAAGTAATCGCTGATGCCTGGGAGAGGTCACAGGATGGTCTAGGTGTATTTTTTGACCTATCTAAGGCATTTGACTGTGTTCAGCATGACACTCTCATCAGGAAACTCTATCACTATGGCATCAAAGGCACTGACCTCAAATCATATTATATCTAAGCGATAGAATTCAGAAGGTTGAGGTTTACCGGAAAAGGTCGGCTGGGTCGGTTGTGAGAATGGGAGTGCCTCAAGGATCAATTCTGGGCCCTTTTTTGTTTCTAGTCCCTATAAATGATCTACCCTATATGGTAGGCAATAATCAAGAGATTATTTTGTTTGCTGACGACACATCATTATTTTTTAAAATGATTAGACAGAATATCAGTTATGACGATGTAAATAATGCTTTCTCAAATGTTGTGCAGTGGTTCAATGTAAATAATCTAGCTTTGAATGATAAAATAACTCAATGTATAAACTTCTCTGCACCAAATGTGAAACAAGTAGAGTCTGATCTGCGTCTTAATGTTAATAGGTTGAATCTAGTAGATAACACTGTTTTTCTTGGAATAACCTTAGATTGTAAGTTGCAATGGGGCGCCCATATCTCATAACTAGCGAGTAGACTATTTTGCAGTGTTCGCGATAAAGAAAATTTGCTCATTGACTGACGTTAACCCAGTAATGCCTAGCGTGTCCAAATGGACACAAAAATATGTGTGAAAACAAATTGTTATAATGGCAACCATTTTATTTATTTTTAAATATTTTAATGTTGACACATGACCGTCAAATGTCAAACTTTCATTAAATGTCACTGTCAGTGACATAATTATTTTCAATGCGCGGGTTTATTGGTATTTTAGTCGCCTTGCCTTATTAGTGTGAAAAAATGGATCCGAGAAAAGAGTAAGTCATGATTATTATCAAAGTATTTATTTTATGTATGTTATTTTTTTGCAAAATGATTGAGATATTATTGAGTTACGTATTGAAATTATAAATTATTGTGAGCATATAATTTAGTAGTTGATATATAGCACTGAAGTTGCTGTGTCCATATGGACACGCTAAGCGCTAGGCATAGCATTATAACAAATTGTTTACTGTTTTCAGATTGTTCGATTTCGACCAGTTTCGGGGCAGATGCACCCTAAACGAAGTGTTGGATGTTTTTTTAGAAGATGAAGATGGTGGTGGTGATTTCCCAATACCAGAATCGATATTCATAGCCCCTCCTGATCCAGCCGTTTTGACGGACGAGGATTCAGGTGATGAAGATGGTGGTGGAAGAGCAGAAAACTTAAATTTTCGTCAATTAACGGCTGAAGCCGAGGTAAGGTTTGATCGTCAATACCAAACCTTCGACAGAGACGCTCCTCGGTTTGATGATCTTTGTGGCAGAAAGGCAAGAACTTGGATTGATGGCGATTTAGAGTCGTTTTTGGAACCGTTTCCTGTGGTAGCAAGAGACCGTTCTGAAAAAAGTGCAATTGATTTATTTGAGCTTTTTATAGATGATGATATTATAAATATGTTTGTGTTGCAATCAAATCAATATGCTTTATGGAAAAACTGTCCGGATCCTAAGATCACTGCTTCCGAAATGCGATGCTTTATTGCTATCCTTATTTTATCTGGGTATTCGCCTAGTGCTAACCGGCGGCTTTATTGGAGTTCGGAGACAGATACCCGTAATGAGCTTATTTGCAACTCTATGCGCCGTAATCGATTTGAAGAGATAATGAGGTTCATACATTGTGTAGATAATAATGAATTAGACGTAAATGATAAAATGTGGAAGTTGCGCCCATTTATGAATAAAATAAAAACTAATTTTATGAAAAGTTTTGTACCAGAACAGAATCTTATCATATGATGAAACTATGGTGAAGTATTACGGCCAGCACTCCTGCAAACAGTTTATCAGAGGAAAACCTATTCGCTTTGGCTACAAACTATGGAGCTTGTGTACTCCAGACGGCTATCTAACAAACTTTGAAATATATCAAGGAAAGGCTCCCAATGCCAATCCAGCATATGAACATCATTTTGGTAAATGTACAGCTCCTCTCCTAATGCTTATCGATGATTTTACTAACGATAAAAAGAAAATGCCGCATCATTTTTTCTTTGATAATCTTTTTACTAGCCTGAACCTACTGAATTACTTTAGACAGCAAGGATACGGCGCTACAGGCACGGTGCGGGAAAATCGTCTGCAGAGGTGTCAAAAGTTGACCTCAAATAAACTAATGAAGAAGAAGCAAAGAGGGTATTTTGAATCTGCGATTAGTAAAGAAGATGGTGCTATTGTAGTAAAATGGATGGATAATTCTATAGTTGCTATAGCATCCAACAATGTCGGCGTACAACCACTGTCTACAGTAAAACGATACTCCCAAAAAGAAAAGACTAACATTCAAGTGCCACGTCCGTTTCTTCTAGGAGAATATAATAAGTTTATGGGTGGAGTGGATAGAATGGATGAAAATATAAATATGTATAGGATACATATTAGAGGAAAGAAGTGGTATTGGCCTCTATTTACTTGGATGCTGGATGCATGTGTACACAATGCTTGGCAACTTCAGAAGAAAACAAGTAAGATGCCACAGCTGGATTTTCGAAGAGAAATTGTGCTTACCTACCTCAAAACATACGGAGTTGCTGCCAAAGGTGCAGGGAGACCATCAACGTCCAAACTAGCCGATACAGCACGGTTTGACGGCATAAACCATTATGTGCAAAAATGCTCTAAAAAAAGAAGATGCGTCGGTCCGCACTGCAAATCAAAGTCGTCAGCTGTAAGAACTGAATGTATGAAGTGCAATGTCGGCCTTTGTGTTCCATGTTTTGCATTGTATCACAATAAGAATTAAATAATTGAATGAAATAAATAAATACTTCAAATAATAAGGTTCACCCTTTCCTATTTACCTTCTATACAATATAAGAGAAATTTAGTTAATCGTTTGTTTAGCTATTGTTAGTGCTTAGTGTGTCCATTTGGACACGTGAATTTTCTCGAACTTCCAAATAAGGTATAATAAAAATTAATATTCTATATGGCTAAGAACCCCTCCTTAAACAATATTCAATATATAAAATACAGAAAATTTAAAATAAAATAATTCGGGCATTACTGGGTTAATACGGCGAAGTTGGTATAAGTATTTTAGTTATTTTCATAGTATAATGTCCTGCGGCATCCTACTTTGGGGCAATGCCGCAGATATTGACACGATATTTACACTGCACAAAAGGGCTATTCGTAGAATGTATAAACTTGGATATAGAGAATCTCTAAGAGAAAAGTTTAAAGACATTGGTATCTTGACCCTTGCATCACAATATATTTATGAAAACATAAGAATAGTAATAAATTTAAAACTAGGAAAGATAATCATAATAAAAATTACTCTGTAAGGACTAGGAACGACCATAAGTTAGCGTTTCCCAAATTAAGGTTGGCTAAAAGCAGCAAATCACATATCGGAATGTCAATACGTAGGTATAGGTATACAACAAAACTCCAAAGTCAATTCAATCCCTGCCATTCAATAAATTTAAATCAATCATTAAAGATCTCGAAAACCTTGTTATAAAACTAATGATTATTTAGACGATAAAAAGGTATGGGATTAAGCACAAAACAGGATATTTCTAGAGGTTCTTAATTTTGTTACCGGCTTGGCTGTGCAAAATGCCATGTGGCATACCTACTGGTGGGTGACTGTTCCACTCACTTGTTTTCTTGTCAAGACAACAGTAAAAATGTAATGCTCCCCCAGGCGGCATGGATAATGGTAGCGTCGGTTGTCGAGTCACCCTCTTTATGGTTGAGGAGGGTGATGGCTGGTGTTTGCGTTATGCTCGTGAACGGGTGCTGCTAGCGCTGCCAGGTCGTTTTGCTGACGATACTATGACTGTTTTATTCCATTCTTGTTTAAACACTCTGGTCCCAGTTTGTCATGTTCGTGTTTTGCATCCATAGCTCAAAGAGTAAGCAATTTAGTTGTGCCATGACGTTGGCTCTCACAATTAACTATCTTGTATTTTTTTTTTCATGCGATGGTCAATTTGTACTGTTCCTATTTGTAATAATTCGTATAATTCTGACTGAATAAGAGTGCCAAGAGTTTTTTTCCGCCGGCTTTCTTTGTCTCTTGGTCTACTGTAATATCTTATTCAATTACTAGCTGCTGCCCGCGACGTCGTCTGCGTGAACGCTATGCAGCACCAAACGCACCTACGATTATAACACTGCTAGCGTGATAATATGTAGCCTATATGTTGACCCGACTTCTTAACTATCTTCATGCCAAATTTGAAGTAAATCCATGCAGTACTTTTTGAGTTTATCCCGGAAAGACAAACAGACAAACAGACAAAAATTCTAAAAACTATATTTTTTGTTTCTGTTTCGATTGTAGATCATACCCCAAGTATTATTAGTATTATTTAATATTATTTGTATTATTAGTGGGGAGTTTCCTGATTTAATGAAGCATAGTAAGGTTATTCCTTTATTTAAATCGGGTAGCACTACAGACCCTACTAATTTTAAACCAATTTCAGTTCTACCTAGATGTAAATTTATGAAAAACATATTCTAACTAATCAACTCTTGGCCCATTTCACCAATAACAATTTACATCATAATAAACAAACACGATTCACCAAGGGCCGTTCAACAACTGATGCTGGTGTTGACCTATTTGAAGTAATCGCTGATGCCTGGGAGAGGTCACAGGATGGTCTAGGTGTATTTTTTGACCTATCTAAGGCATTTGACTGTGTTCAGCATGACACTCTCATCAGGAAACTCTATCACTATGGCATCAAAGGCACTGACCTCAAATCATATTATATCTAAGCGATAGAATTCAGAAGGTTGAGGTTTACCGGAAAAGGTCGGCTGGGTCGGTTGTGAGAATGGGAGTGCCTCAAGGATCA
Source organism: Stenoptilia bipunctidactyla (assembly GCA_944452665.1). Lineage (NCBI taxonomy): Eukaryota > Metazoa > Arthropoda > Insecta > Lepidoptera > Pterophoridae > Stenoptilia > Stenoptilia bipunctidactyla. The sequence goes on along the minus strand of OX101738.1, from coordinate 2,080,346 downwards.
ATTCTGGGCCCTTTTTTGTTTCTAGTCCCTATAAATGATCTACCCTATATGGTAGGCAATAATCAAGAGATTATTTTGTTTGCTGACGACACATCATTATTTTTTAAAATGATTAGACAGAATATCAGTTATGACGATGTAAATAATGCTTTCTCAAATGTTGTGCAGTGGTTCAATGTAAATAATCTAGCTTTGAATGATAAAATAACTCAATGTATAAACTTCTCTGCACCAAATGTGAAACAAGTAGAGTCTGATCTGCGTCTTAATGTTAATAGGTTGAATCTAGTAGATAACACTGTTTTTCTTGGAATAACCTTAGATTGTAAGTTGCAATGGGGCGCCCATATCTCATAACTAGCGAGTAGACTATTTTGCAGTGTTCGCGATAAAGAAAATTTGCTCATTGACTGACGTTAATACGGCGAAGTTGGTATAAGTATTTTAGTTATTTTCATAGTATAATGTCCTGCGGCATCCTACTTTGGGGCAATGCCGCAGATATTGACACGATATTTACACTGCACAAAAGGGCTATTCGTAGAATGTATAAACTTGGATATAGAGAATCTCTAAGAGAAAAGTTTCAAGACATTGGTATCTTGACCCTTGCATCACAATATATTTATGAAAACATAAGAATAGTAATAAATTTAAAACTAGGAAAGATAATCATAATAAAAATTACTCTGTAAGGACTAGGAACGACCATAAGTTAGCGTTTCCCAAATTAAGGTTGGCTAAAAGCAGCAAATCACATATCGGAATGTCAATACGTAGGTATAGGTATACAACAAAACTCCAAAGTCAATTCAATCCCTGCCATTCAATAAATTTAAATCAATCATTAAAGATCTCGAAAACCTTGTTATAAAACTAATGATTATTTAGACGATAAAAAGGTATGGGATTAAGCACAAAACAGGATATTTCTAGAGGTTCTTAATTTTGTTACCGGCTTGGCTGTGCAAAATGCCATGTGGCATACCTACTGGTGGGTGACTGTTCCACTCACTTGTTTTCTTGTCAAGACAACAGTAAAAATGTAATGCTCCCCCAGGCGGCATGGATAATGGTAGCGTCGGTTGTCGAGTCACCCTCTTTATGGTTGAGGAGGGTGATGGCTGGTGTTTGCGTTATGCTCGTGAACGGGTGCTGCTAGCGCTGCCAGGTCGTTTTGCTGACGATACTATGACTGTTTTATTCCATTCTTGTTTAAACACTCTGGTCCCAGTTTGTCATGTTCGTGTTTTGCATCCATAGCTCAAAGAGTAAGCAATTTAGTTGTGCCATGACGTTGGCTCTCACAATTAACTATCTTGTATTTTTTTTTTCATGCGATGGTCAATTTGTACTGTTCCTATTTGTATTAGATAATTCGTATAATTCTGACTGAATAAGAGTGCCAAGAGTTTTTTTCCGCCGGCTTTCTTTGTCTCTTGGTCTACTGTAATATCTTATTCAATTACTAGCTGCTGCCCGCGACGTCGTCTGCGTGAACGCTATGCAGCACCAAACGCACCTACGATTATAACACTGCTAGCGTGATAATATGTAGCCTATATGTTGACCCGACTTCTTAACTATCTTCATGCCAAATTTGAAGTAAATCCATGCAGTACTTTTTGAGTTTATCCCGGAAAGACAAACAGACAAACAGACAAAAATTCTAAAAACTATATTTTTTGTTTCTGTTTCGATTGTAGATCATACCCCAAGTATTCTTTTAAAAAAATATTCAATGTACAGTTTTGACTTTCCTACCATTTTATTATATGTATAGACTATCAACACCTTGTTAAAGCCGAAGTACAAAATTGTGACGTCATAAACGGCCTTTCGATGGCCTTATGATGAATAAAACTGTTTTTTTTTTATTTGGTTAGGTACCTATCTGCTAGACAGAGGCTTTCGGTTCGATATGGTTATAGTGATACTATAGGTACAATTTTATTATCTCTAAAGGAATTATACTATATGTAACTTCAGAAAAACTAATAGGGATTGCGCTATAACGGTTGTTATTTATATAGTATCAGTTTTATGCCGGAAAAGTAAGCACCCTGGGAGACACGAACATTTTTCAATTTTAGCTATCCAAAAATTTTATCACATGAATCGTACGAATTGAAGATCCATCTGTATCTTATGCCCAGCCTAAGATCTCAAAAACTTATCCTGTTGCTATGAAAACTGAAAACTGTAGCATTTTGGTTACATAACGTTATGCATTAGCATTTTCACCCAGGATAAAAAATCTGATAAGAGTAAATTAAAGGGTTACAGATTTTCCTCATTTAATTTATTGAAGAGAAAACAATGTAAAAATAGTTAACATCTATTTCATAACTTAAAATTAGCATTTGACTACCTATTGAATTTTGATATTCTATCACTTTTTAACATAAGTCGGTACTGGTAGCTTCATTCCTTCTTTAGCCTCGAAGAATGTGTATGACAGGACTATCTCATCGACAAACTCCATTCGCGGGTCTTCTGTGAACTCAGGGTCGATGTAGAAGAAAACTGGCATGTCAACCTGGGAAAGATAAGCAAAAATAAGTTACATTAGTGCTTAAAAAATAATGAAATTTGCCTATTAATATAAAATAGAAAGGGCTATGGTCGGAGTTTCGCAGCGGGATCGAATCGGGAATGAGGAGATTCGCAGGCGAACCAAAGTCACCGACATAGCCATAAGAGTTGCAAAGCTGAAGTGGCGATGGCCGGGGCACATAGCTCGCAGACCAGATGGCCGTTGGGGCAGAAAAGTTCTCGAGTGGCGGCCACGTACTGTAGCCCAGTCAAATTAAGCCGAAATGGGCAAAAATGGGAAATAATTCGTGTAGTTTTGAAAATTGGCACACGTTAACTTGTGCAGTCCAGATTAATATACAAAAATTCCTAGAGGGAGGTGTACTGTCGGTGTAGGATAAGGTCCCTATTTTCAGGTTTTTGCTCATATCTCAAAAACCTGTACAAATAGCGTTATAGACCAAATGTTATTCATCTATTAATTGGATCATATTAGTTTTTACTCTACGACCAATACTTCACGAGTTACAAGGTGTTGAAATTTGCAATGTGCGAAATTTCCGTAAGTCCTCGGCTACTACTGGCGTCCTCGCGATGCAGCCATACTTTGTGTAGTCTTGAAAATGGGCATATTTATACCTCATGAGGTCCAAATCATCATAGTAAAAGTCCTCGATGGTGTGGGCTATGGTAAAGGTATAGGGGTTGAGGGTTCCTATTTTCAGATTTTGCTCATAGTTACATACATACATACATATAACGTCACGCATGTATCCCTTATGGGGTAGGCAAAACACCAGAGGTTATAAGACCATCTGTTGTCGCGTTTGACAAATTTGGAGGTATTTTAAAGATAGAGAAAGGCTATTGTAGTGACAGGGTGTCAACCTATCGCCCACAAAAACGCCAAGTAAACCTCTGTCCCTTAACTGACTTATACAGTATGCTCGGGAAGAGAAGCAGCTGGCACATTCTAAGTTTTTCTTACGCTCCCAGTCCAGCATCTCTAAATACTTTTAGAACTTACTCATTGCAGTATCATAGTAGTTTATATCATCATAGTAATTATAAATCGCGTTATAAACTTTTACACTCGAAAAATGAGGGTTCAATTCTATTTTCTAATGTCTGCTTGTCCTCACACCCACTTAGACCACATAGATGTTTGTTATAAAGATACTAAGGATAAGGAGTCTCTTCTCCAGCAATTATTTCCAGCACTGGAAAAGATGCATATCGCTAAAGCTCTGCTTTAGCTGATACCTCTATCCCATCTTAGAAAAGTCCGTTTGAGGCTATAATAATAAAAGTATTGTACATAACCAGTCTCTAATTTGGTTACGTAAAAATTATTATTATTTTTTAAATGATATTTAAAAGAAGCTATTGTTTTAGCGTGGTGGAGAGAAGATCGTAATGAGCTCCAAAGAGATATTGCTTTCACTGTGAACGACTGCTGATAAAGGTGGGAACTGTGACGGGGAGTTGCCAGCAACTACTACTAACCGCAAGTTACGTTCATGGTGTTGATGGCGAAAACTAAAGCGTTCATTAAGATAGATTGGCAGACAAGGGTTGAACAATATTTTCTATACAATATTTAGTGTATGAGTATTCCTTCGAAGACGAATTGGGAGCCACTTGAGTCTAACGCGGTATTCGGAAACGTGATCATATTTTCGTAAACCAAATATAAATCTAATTAATAATAATAATATTTTGAAGGCCCTCAAGCTTGTTTAGTAGCTCTTCGGTCAAATTAAGATAGCTTCATCACAGTATAGAGTCATAAAAATATTCATCTTTGGCCTAATATATTGTGTGGAAATCAATAAATCTTTCAAAATCTTTTAAACAATTTTTGTTTCGTTTGGTTACCGAAATACATACTATTAGAAATTTAATATCAAAGTTCCTTTTTCTATCTATTTGTCTGTTACCTCTTCAAGCTTAAACAGCTGAAACTATTAAGATTGAATTTGAAGTGTGCGAAGCTGGGATGGGTATATCAATCTACCATTGAACATCCCTATTTGTTATAGGTATTTATTTTTAGATTTACTGTGCTTGGTGCTGGGAGCATGACAACTGATATAGGGCCTGGCAGGTAAAGGGTTAAACGGCATCTCCATAGCTTTTAGATTTTATTGAAATGGTTCATGTAGATAGATAAAGATCACCTAGACAGAACCTGTAATTTTAACCTGAGCAAACTTCATCTCATTTGAATCTTTGTGATGGATCAATCTTACAAAAATATAGTAATTACCTGCTCATGTGGGTTCAATTGCTGCTCTTCAAAACAAAAGCATTGGATTTTGTTGAAATACTGGCCCGCTTCAAATGGGATCACATTGTATGTGCTGATGCCAGTGACTGGCTTGGCAGTCGGATTCTTTGCAGTGTAAAACGCTAGAGCTGTTTCACCAGGAACAACCTAAGAATAATTTATTAGTTTATAGAAGATTTTTCAATGTAATTGTGTATTCATAAGGAGAAATACTTAGCATTGTTTCAGGAAAAAATATGAATAATCTATTCATTTGAAATAAAATATGAATGCAAAAAAGTTCAGTTAAAACCTCTGTTTTCCCAAAACACTGCATATATTCAAAATTATTGAATATAATGTCAGGCCAATCAATTAAATACAAGTTCCAAAATTAACTTGTTTTCTGATTACAACATAACAGACAAAGATCAATTTAATAAGTCCACTTAGATAGTGTTATTTATTTTTAAAATAATAATAAAAAGCTTTATTTCCTCTACAACACTGAAAATGACACAATCATATCAAGTTTAAATTACACAATAAAATACAACAAAACCACATTAAATTTTGCTGAGGCTGAAGCCTAGATAGAAGTTTTTAACTTATTCCTAAATGACTTACAGTTATATCAAGCTGTTGAGGTTTAAAATTCCACTGCATGGAAGAAGCAGTATCAGCATTGAAGCGAATCTTTAAAGGCCGCTGTCTGATTGCTTTCATCTTCCCCACAGTATCGTCTGCTTCAGCAAGATTTACTGCCCCTCCAAAACTGTAGGCCTGTACACATGTAGCACATAGAAATGTTTGTGTTTATACAAAAAGGATTTTTTTACTACTACTTATAATAAATCTTCTACTCCACTGACCTGACAAAATATTCTATATAATGGCACTGCTGCATAGCTTAAGCCTACTGTCATTACTCCTAATGCTATAACATAGTTTAAAGTTGATTTTGCGTTCCTATTTTCGTGAGTAAACCGCACTAAGCATAAATTTGGACTCTTTGAAGGAACCGACTTTAGAGAACTTCGAACAAGTCCAGTTTTAAATGTATTGAAATAACATCGGTTCATCAAAACTAAACGATTCATTTTGTAGGGTATGGTTTAAATGTTCGTTCTCAAAAAAGATTATTAAACTTTATTTAGCATATTAAATCATTTTTATTGTAAAATTGTAAACACAACTCTCGCCAGTTCTATTCTCATCTGAATAAATGTCATTGTCAAAAAAATGTCAAATGACTTGTCAGTCGAAACATTTTTCTTCCGGTTACGTTCCATCCTATTGTTTTTATGGATTTATAAAATCCGTAGATAAAACACTGAAGTTCAATTTGACAAACATTACACTTAGCTTAGCCCAGTCAAATTAAGCCGAAAATAGGCAAACAGCGGAAATAATTCGTGCAGTTTTGAAAATTGGCAAACGCATACCCTGTGCACTCCAGATTAACATATTAAAAGTCCTTGAGGGTGGGGCTGTGCTGTCGGTGTAGGGGAGGATGAAGGTCCCTATTTTCAGGTTTTTGCTCATGTCTCGAAAATCTTTACAAATAGCTTAATGGTTGCTTCTGAACAAATTTTATTAATTAAATTTCCTATTGGTTTGGTCGTGTTACTTTTTACTCTACGACCAAACCTTCACGAGTTACAATGTGTTGAAATTTGCGATGTGCGAGATTTCCGTTAGTCTTCCGCTACAACTGGCTACCTACCGATGCAGCCCTAATTTGTGTAGTCTTGGAAATGGGCATAGTTATACCTTATGAAATCCAAATCATCATATTAAAATCCCTCGAAGGTAAAGGCTATGCTGAAGGTGTAGGGGTTGAAGGTTCCTATTTTCAGATTTTGCTCATAGTCAGAGTAAATAAATTAAATCGGTGGAAATAAATCGTGTAGTTTTGAAAATTGGCACACATATAGTATGTGCAGTCCTGGTTAACATATTAAAATTTGTCAGGGGTTGGGGGTGTGCTGAGGTTGTAATGGGGATGAAGTTTCTTATGCAGGTTTTTACTCATATCTCAAAAATCTGTGCAAATAGCGTACCTAATTATTACTTCTGACCAAAGTTTAAGCACAAACCTATTGATTTGGTCACATTAGTTTTCACTCTACGACTCATACTTTAGGAGCTGCAAGATTTTGAAATGAAGGTATTTCTTATTTTCTATCTTTTGGTTCTTCCTCGTTTCACGAAAATCTATACAAAAAGTATAACTTTGGCTTGTGACAAAAGTTTAAACATAATTTCCCGCTGATTTAGTCATTTTAATTTATCTCTACGATGAATACTTTAGGAGCTACAGGCTGATTAAGTTTGAAACTTAATAAAAACTGATGAATTGGCAAAAAAATCAATGAACCTTATGCTTTTTGTAACCACTGATTGATTTATAATGGAGAATAGTATTTGTACATAATTGGGTAGGTATGTAACTTATTGTAAAGGTAAACAAAGATATTATAGCTGTTAGGGCTGCCGATATTACAAAGGCTTAAGATGTCAGTGGCTGTTCTCTTCATTGGTCTGTCCGCACTGACCTCTATATTTACCACTGGACTGGCGGCTGTCAAAGTGCTTTTGTGCCCGTTTGATAATCGCCATTTTGGCGCTGTCGGACGTAGCGAGTGTCCGTGGTACTAAAACTAGTCGCTTACAATATACACATTGTCCTCATTCTTGATAACTTTTATATAATGCTTATATTAATAACAACATAAAATTCGAATTCATATTTAAAAAATATAAAATCACTTAACAATAAGCAAGCACTTCTCTGGCGGCCACTTGCAATATACGTCATAATTTGTTCTGCGGACACTCGCTACTCGCTAGTGGCGCTTCAAATAGGCACAAAAAAATAGCTGTCAAACTTACGGAACAGCCAGTCCAGTGGTAAATATAGAGGTCAGTGTCTGTCCGGCTATGAAGAAAAGGCACTCGGGTAAGCGACCCCGGACTTCCTAGCTACTGCGTACACTACAAACGTCCCCTCCGTGTATGCAGTATCCTCTTTATACCTTTTTCCTTTCTCTCATTCATAATTCCCTTCACAACTGACCCAATCCTTTCCTATCCGTCGAAGTAGGAGCAGCTACGATGAGGATGGGAATTAAAAATTAACTACCCCAGGAGGGTACCAGGCCACCTGGAAAATCCCTCCCTGAGGCTCAGGCAGCCAATCGTAACTGGGGCGAAATTCCCAACGCCGCGCCGCCGCCGCGGCGACGTGCATTGCCACACGTTACGTCTTGCCCCCCAAGCAGGCAAGAAGAGGGCAGGGAATGCCTATTTGCGATGATGAATGTTTGTGGAGGAATAGATGATAAGATTGACGAAATATGGTGTCCTTCAAGCTGTAATCCTCACTTTTGAAATCTCAATGGAAAGGAATTTAGACTATGCCAAAAATAGTGATGAAATAGTCATAAATAGTGACGTAGGTATATAAAAATATTGTCGTATTATAGTTTCGGCGGTATAGCTATAGGTTCTAAATAATGAAAACGATATGCCAAATCTTATAAATAGTCTGGCTAACGACTCCAGAGATATAAAGGTACTCTGGTGAGGATTACAGCTTGAACATTTGAAAACTTGGAATTTCTCCGGAACACCTTCGACTTTCAAGTTAAGGTTTGTGCTAAAAAATAATGATGAAATAGTTTACTAGTTATTTTTGTTAACGTTTATTCTTTGTAGATTGTGCTTGTTGTTTTTCTTTAACTCCCAGTCCAGCATCCCAGTTTGTATGCGCCAGATATGTCCAAGCCACAGGCAGTCAGGGAAGAGTTTTGGGATAATGTCAGAGATGTGCTTGGAAGGTGTGAATGAAAGGATTGTTATGTTAGGCGATTTTAATGGCTTGGTGGGAGTAAAGCGTGATGGGTATGAAAGGGTGTTAGGTAATTTTGGTGATGAAAGGACAAATGATAATGGCACTAGTCTGTTAGATGTATGTTTGTAGAGAAAGTTTTTGGTGACTAAAACTTTGTTTAGTCACAAAATGATTCACCTTTACGTGGCAGAGGCAGTCTGAGAGAAGTATGATTGACTTTGTAACGGCTGAGAACGAAAGTGAAGGATACGAGAGTGTACCGTGGCGTAAATGCCGGAAGCGACCATTTTCTTGTGGTGCCACAAATAGCAAGTCTGCTCGAAAAATCGAAAAATTTTATGTTGCTATGGGTACCTACCTTTATTTTATTAAGCAGAATTTTCAAATACTTAGTTATAAGTTTGATACTAGTTAAACGTATTTTTAGCTAATGATATCTGGGCGGAAAGTACCTATACTCACCGCGCTACAAGAGGCCCTGAAATTATACGAGTAAGTAGGTTATTATCCGCGTTATTATTTTTAATTAATTAATTTTTGCACAAAAAAGTAATTATTTTTTTACAAAGAAATTAATATATCCGCTAACATATTTAGCAAACCATGGTCACTCCAAATTATCATTAAAATAAAGATGTCTACGCGCTACTACAAAATATTTTGTAGTACTACGTCGTAGTATTATCAATGAAATGCCGTTTCGTAGTAGCTATGTTCATCAACAGCGACTATTTAAAAAAAAGTTTGTGGTTCCATGTTTATATATTTTTTTGTACTGAGCGACGCTAAAAAAAATTTGCAGGTACGTTTATATTGTGTCAAAGAAACTAAAATTTAAATTTGGCTGGTGACTAAAAAACAAACCCTACGTTTTTAACAGCACTCAACATGTTTATTTAGGTACTCCAATTTACTACTCAAACTAGATTAAATTTACTCACTCGATGTTGATGGGATGCTAATCTTCGTCATAAATTAAGTTGTCCGTTGATAGGACTGTAAAAGCATACCAATTATATATTATTGAAGTAGCTACGCTACCTGGCCTGGAGCTCAGAAATGGCGTGTGAATGCATGCCTATTGCAGTCTTACGCTCAAAGCAAAATAGGTAACTTAGATAGGAAAAGAGGCAGTCTAATACCTACTAAAATAAGTTGCGTAGAAATAATTTACATCAGATTTCTTTAATCTGAAATAAAAAGGAACATGCTTCGGAGGGCACGTTAAGCAGTCGGTCCCGGGTGCTGTATACTTGTATATAGTAGTCGTTAGGGTTTGTTAGAAGCCATTACGGCGCCCTGAAAATTCTGACATCCATCACCCAGCACTGGGCCAGCTTGGTGGATTATGGCCTATACCTCCTCGTCACCCAGGGGCGAGACTCATAGCCCTGCAGTGGGCTCATTACAAAGAGTTGTGGTGATGATGATGATGAAAAAGGAACAACTTGGTGAAGTGTACCTAAGTACCTACCTATTATTTTGTTTAAGATTATTAATACGTAGCGTAGATAGGTAGCCGTTACCGATCCTCGTAAAGTGGACCGACGACGGTCTGGTCAAGGTCACCGGTAAATGTCTGAGTGCAGCAAAGGACCTAGTAGAGAACCTTGGGGGAGGCCTATGTCCAACAGTGGACTATTCTCCCGGCTCAAGATTGTAACTTCTATGATAATAACCACGCTTCGTTTTTAAGTTAACCGTGCAAACTCAGTAGACCAACCTGTGCGCCTAATGCGAGTTGCACAACTTTATTCGCAATCATTATCCATCGAGCACAATACTAACTACCAACCTCGTGCTCACAAACGGTATTCGATTTCCCATTTTCGCCAATTATTGGCGCTTTTTCGAACCCATACATAACCAAGTTAAAGTATACGCAATGATAATCTAATTTGAAAAACTCACACTAGACACTCTGATAACAGGAATCCAGCATCCATATTATTGTAATTACGTAGGAAACTAGCGAGATTCATTATATACTGATAGATAATTATGGACAAAAAGACATGTTTGAGGAGAAACATCAGGGACAACGAATATAAAAAGCGTTCAAGAACTATTTTGCTTAGCCCAGGACAGGAATAATTCTCGTGTGAAGTTTCTGCTCTCCAATTGGGCGCGTCTCTGGGTAGCGAAAGGCGTGGACTAAAACTAGCTGCGGGGCCTTCGGTACTACTTTATCAGAGGGCACAGGAGCGGGTTGCACTGGTATAGAGCCTACCAGCTGTTCTGGAAAGGCGGCAAGTTTGCTGCGGCTTCCGAGTCTGACCAACCCGTAATCTCGGGCAGAATCAGGAGAAACAGGAAACTTGAGGTTTTAGTCTATGTGAGTAGGACAAAAACTATCCGCCGCCGCCTCCAAGTGACCGGGTATTCATTATGGATTGATCCAAGTAATAAAAAAAAGGACAGGAATAAGTTCCTAAAGAAGAATTATATAATAGGTTGGGGAAAAAGTCTTTTCGCATTATAGTATGTATTAACTTGTAATAAAATCTCTTTGTATTTTTATCTGGCTGGTTTTGGTATTATTGAAAGTTAAAATTTTAAAGAACATAATTCCAAATTCAAATTAGGAAAATGTGTGATTTTCATTTGTTTTTCGTACTGTCAAGATGAGTGAATCTAATGAAGAAATCAGATACATTTTGAAATTTTACTACAAAAAAGGTAAAAATGCAACGCAAGCCGCGAAAAAAATTTGCGATGTTTATGGACCTAGTGCAGTGTGTGTGAGAGTAGCACAAATTTGGTTTAAGTGTTTTCAATCCGGAAATTTTGATGTCAAAGATGCACCACGCTCTGGTCGCCCTATTACGGATAAAATGGATGCTATTTTTGAAAAAGTGGAGCAAGATCGACATATCAGTAGTTACGACGTAGCTGAAGAACTGGGAATTGACCACAAAACAGTTTTGGCGCATTTGAAAAAATGAAAATGAAAATGAAAACTTTTTTATTCGTAGTAGGTAATTTTATACACTTTACGAACGTCAAATGCTGGATGAGGGCGGCGCGGGTCCGGACGACATGAAGAATCCAGGGGAAGGCCTCCGTCGAGAAGTGTGCGTCTCTCAGCTTATAAAGATAATGATCGCCCATTATCCACCAATGTCTTGGTGATGTCTACTACTACTTCTTCTTCGGCTTTAAAAAACGAAATGAAAGTAGAACCCTAGGTAGACCGAGAGGAAAAAAGCCGGCGGAAAAAAAACTCTCGGCACTCTTTTGTAAAAAGTGCTTATTATAGGTACAATTTGGCAGAAATACAGCTCTGCTATGACATGAACAAACAAACAAAAGACAGCTATTCATGCTTGCCAATATCATGTCGCAGCCAAGCTGCTTACATAGTGATTAATGTTTAATATTTGGAAATAACCTGTGGAGACATCAATCCCACGCTCTTTTGTCATCTAAATAATCTTGGAGTTTATAGTAGCCTTTTTTGCATAATGTTTCTTTGATAGTTCTTTTAAATTTATTAAACGTTAGAGATTGAATTGGCTGTGGTATTTTATTATAAATACGTATTGACATTCCCATAAATGATTTGGTGCTTTTAGCCAGCCTTAATTTGGGAAACGCTAATTTATGGTCGTTCCTTGTCATTACAGAATAATTTTTATCATGCTTATCTTTCATGGTTTTAAATTTACTACTATTCTTATAAATATACATAATGTTTTCATATATATATTGTGAGAAAGCTGGGTACACAAAAAAGCTCGATATTTGCGTACGTCACGAGCTCACTGAAAGAAACCTAATGAACCGTGTACTCATTTGTGATTCTTTATTACGACGTAACGAAACCGAATCATTTTTGAAGAAGCTGATAACTGGTGATGAAAAGACAGATGACAAGAACGTGCGAAAAAGGTCGTGGTCAAAGGCCAGTCAGGCTTCACAGACTGTGGCGAAACCCGGGTTAACTCGCAATAAGGTGATGTGTGTGTGGTGGGATTGGAAGGGCATTATTCATTATGAGCTGTTACCACCAGGCAGGACTATCGATTTTGAACTCTACTGCGAACAACTTATGAGATCAAAACAAGAAGTTGAGAGAAAGCGGCCGGAATCGATCAACAGAAGGGGTGTGGTGTTTCATCATGATAACGCTAGACCTCACACATGCCATTTTTGCCACCCAGCAAAAAGTAAGAGAGTTTGGCTGGGAGGTGTTAATGCATCCGCCGTATAGTCCTGACCTTGCACCTTCAGATTTCCACCTGTTTCTGTCTCTTCAGAATTCTTTAGGCAGTGTTAGGTTAACATCACGAGAGGACTGCCAAATCCACTTGTCGCGGTATTTTGATGAGAGGTCCCAAAATTTTTAAAGCAATGGGATCATGTCCCTACCTACAAGATGGCAAAAGGTTATCGAACAAAATGGTACATACATACTTTAGTTAAATGTCAATAAACTATATTAAAAAATGTTTTGAATTTTCTTAAAAAATTCGAAGAAACTTTTTCCCCAACCCAATAAAATCCGACTGCCGTAATTTCATTGGTTGATGCTTGCCTTTATCGAGAACACAGCTACTCTTCACGGAAATTAAAATCGAGAACATGCACTTACTTGAAACCCACGAGTACTTATAGAAGATGCAGAGCGGCATTATTCTCTATTGTCCGTATCTTGGCTCCTCCCATCACAAGGTTTGCCATTTTCCGGATAAGATGCCAATTTGTTTTAATTTCAGTAGGTATTATGCGATAATATGTTATATTTTGAGATGTTTATCAGAAACAGAACATTTATTAATTAGGTAGGTTCTGTCGTTCCGGAGACTAAGTAAAAAGGACTCTTGATTTTATTTTACCATTTTCGCTGGTACCGATGATGTTACTTGTAAACGATACGTACTTAATTATTCACTTCAAATGCCCACCAAAGTATCTTTCTGTTCTTCAAACGTGGAGATTGTACATTTACGTGAGTACTTATATAGAGTCTGCATTAAATGTCAAGTTAAGTATACCTATTATTAGAATTAAGTAGCACCTCCTCATATTGTAAGTTTGTTTAGGTAAATTATTTCAGGAGCAACTGATAACAAAACAAAATAAAAACTATTCAAAGACATTGCTCTTTTTTTCACTAAAACTTTAATAAATTACCTCTTTAATATCACAATTGCTTAACCTAATGCTCTAATTTTCGTATCATCGGTTGCACTCTAAAAGTTTATGTTTTGTTTTTATATGAGCATCAGTGTGTGTTTTTTGGTAAGCCTTGTATGTGCAGTCTAAGTAGGGACACCGAAACATGGGCTCTTTCCCACATTCGTAGGTAACGTGTCTTCTGTAAGTACTCTTATGCCTGTATTTCCTCTTGCATTTCTCACATTCATAGCTCATGTCATATTGCGACCAATAATTCTTTGTCTTCATTGGTAAAACAGGCAGCATATTTTGCATTATTGATTTTAAGAAATCCACTTCACCTGTAACAATGATCAAAATTCTTTCATAGTTAAAATATTTGTTTGGCTACTAAGGTTTTTTAAGCAGGTAATACTTAGCGTTGATATACTTAATTAGGGATGTTGTAAACAACAAATGGTTTGGCTGCGACGTAGTTAAACAAAATCCCGAGTTTGAGAACATTTATTCATGCATCAATCAAAACTGAAAAATAAAAACAAACCAAACACACTCCATTTAACTGAAAACATAACTTATAATAGGTACATACGTTTCATTTGATAAACAACAGGAAATTTACAATTTGGCTATTAGGTACGACTAATTTCACTTAAATAAATAATGTATCTAAATATTTTCTGTTTATTTGTGTAAGTGACAATACAATGCTTTTTTTAACTATTTAACAATGATGGCATTAGTCAACTTTCTATCTTTAACAATATTTATTTGTGTATAAGTAAAATGTAAACTTTTAAAAAATGAGTAGGCAAGCTATACTGAACTACTTCCATACAAATACAATTTAATAAAGTTTTATTTTAATAATTTAATTAATCCTGCCTAGGTAAAAATTGGAAAATTATTAAATTACATTTTGTATGTTTAGCTTTGAGAAACAAGTAAAATTTCTTTATAGTAAAAACATTAACAGTTTATTCAACTTGTATACCTATATATGCTTTATTATAATGATAAGAATACTTATATCAAAATAAATTAGTAAAACTCTATTCTATAGTATTAGATAAGGCACTAGGTTTTATTTTACAATATAATAAGGCATCTTTAATGCAATTTTTTTGTTGCTTTTGCAATATTTTATTAACTATACAAAAAATTCACATATAATTGAATCGACTGGAAGATTCTTTGGTATAAAAATTGCGCGATATAAAAGTTTAACAATCTTGGCACTTAAAAATAACAGGTAACAAATGCATTAATTTACATTTATATTAACAAAAATACTGTAATTAAATAATACGTTGTTCTCTTTAAAAAGTGTTTGGTATAAGTAGTTTAATTCTTTGGTAACAAGGAACACACATTTAAAAACATTAACAACAAGAACAATAAAAATATAACAATACTCTAGGTACTTATTGTAATTTAATACTATTTGACTTATGAACGTTATTATGATAAAAAAAATATATTATGACAGACTTTTGGCAACTCCCACTGTTTCAAGTTTCTTATTAGTTTGGGTTCAATACTCATATAACCCGAAAGATATTTTGTAACATTAGTACCAAGTAACATGTTAACAAGGGCCTATAGTATATGGCATATTTACTTATTTTATTACTTCCATACCAACTATATTGAAGTTTGATATACGTATAAATAGATCATTATTTTATTTCAGTTCACTTTGACCTAACAGTGTAATGAACATTATTTTATTTTTTACATTTGCAGAGACATTGGACCAAAACGCATATAACTCTTTCGCACGATATTCCGTGCGTTTAACATCATTTAGAAAACAGACCTTTTCGTCAAGACCACTTAGGGGCATTTTAATTGAGGTACGATACGCCCAAATATGAGTACTTATAGGTAATTTACTTAAGTTTACAATTAGGATGCAAACTGGACAACAGCGACAGCGGCGCGGGCAGCGACGACGACGACGGGCCGTTCTCGACGCCAGCGGGCGCTCGAGCGATTTGTCGCGGTTTCATACAAACTCAATACTTTCTATCGTGTCGCGGAAATCGCTGCCCGCGCCGCTGTCGCTGCCGTCCAGTTTGCAGCCTTAAACCACTGATCGTTTCCAACAACCTTGATTCAAAGGCCTTTTTTATAAATTAGAAAAATTATCAAAGTTAACGCTTCACGGAGGTAATAACAAATAACTCCCACAACCCACATTTCAGGGAGCAGGTAATCTTTATAAATATAACATGACATTGAGATACTAAGCTAAGCAGATAGGTATAACAGCGGCCATCAACAAATAACAAATTGAGACTAATGCTAGAAGAATTACTAGTTTTGCAAAACATTTATTATTCAAGATAATGGTCTGAAGGGTGATAAGATTCCAAATGTTTAGCACCTGTTGGATAATCGTATGCCTACACTACAACAAAAAAATACTGAACTCGATTTTGTAGAGTGTGGCAACGTCATGCTAAAATATGTCAGCATGTAACATTCAGTTAGGTACTGAACTTTTTTGGACAGGCGCAATTGTTACGTCTAACGAGACTTGTAGAATTTTATTGTGGCACCAACGACTGCATAACAATCAGTTTGAGTTGTAAGTATGCAACAATATACATACCTACATACTAACTAGCACATGACACTGACCTCTATATTTACCACTGGACTGGCTGTTCCGTAAGTTTGACAGCTATTTTTTTGTGCCTATTTGAAGCGCCACTAGCGAGTAGCGAGTGTCCGCAGAACAAATTTTGACGTATATTGCAAGTGGCCGCCAGAGAAGTGCTTGCTTATTGTTAAGTGATTTTATATTTTTTAAATATTAATTCGAATTTTATGTTGTTATTGTTATAAGCATTATATAAAAGTTATCAAGAATGAGGACATGTGACATATGTGTAAGCGACTAGTTTTAGTACCACGGACACTCGCTACTGCTCGCTACGTCCGACAGCGCCAAAATGGCGATTATCAAACGGGCACAAAAGCACTTTGACAGCCGCCAGTCCAGTGGTAAATATAGAGGTCAGTGAGCACATGAGGTCAAACCAGGCTCGGTCCCTGGGGACATGCCCCCCAAAATCATGAAAACATGAACCCCTTAAAAGACAAGAAGATAGAAAAGGATACTTGTTATTAAAATTTTTGTTGTGACCCCCCTCAAAATTTCAGTCTGCGACCGCGCCTGGGTCGCGCGTAGCTTGATATTATATCTTCAACGTTAAATTAATTATGCACGAAATTACATAAAACGTGTATACAGGGTGACTGGTGACAAATTTTAGATACTGAAGGAGAGCACTCTGTATTCGATTTTGATCATAATCATGTAATAAAAGTAGGTACTTAATTTTCACTAGAATTCCCCATAAATAAATACTACTGTGTTACTATTTACTTTACTTACATAAAACTGAGTCAATCGCGGCACGTGACCTGGCACGCGGATCGCTGCCAACACTAGTTACCATGCGTTGCGTAATCAATTCTATAACTTTCGGTTAAATTTACTCAGTAAATTTAGAATATTATATTTTTTCTCTTTATCTATGATCTCAAACTATCACGTACTTGAATTTCAAAAGTGACTCACCAGTCACCCTGTATTCTGCCTTCTAAGTTATCTGCTTTTTAAGCTTTTGGAACGACGACATCTATTTTTTCGTGATAACACAATAAGTGAATATAACGGACTTTAGATCCAAATGAAACTAAATAGAAAGTGACAATGAAACGAAAAGAGCATGCTGAGGAAAAAGCTCCGGTGACATTTCGTCTATTATTATCGAATTTCAGGCAGACATGACTTAGAGCTTTTGCTAAAAATTTTTTTTATTAATTTGTCGTCTGCATACCGTTAAGCGTCCTTGGGAGTCAGAATTTGTAGTTACGGCAGTGCGAGCAGGGACCGGAAAACCCCTTTATTTGATTAAGCCTATTGATAGGGTAACCCTATCAAAATCTTACCATATGGAAGTGTAACCCTATTGATATGGTAAGCCTATCGACGTGGTAACACTTTGAATAAAGTTAACTACTTTCGGATGCGCTTACCCTGTGATAGGGTTAGCCTATTTCTATCTCTTTTCCGCGCATGCTGTTGAATTCGGAAGTATAATTCGAAGTGCGAGATTGAATAGATGGTGATATTTTTGATAATTTGATATTCTTAGAGATTAAATTTGCCTGCAGGTTTTAAAACCCTATTGAATCGGTAACCTTCAATAGGGTTTTCGATAGGCTTACTGCTTAAATGAAGCTAACTCTATTGATATGGTAAGCCTTAAATTAGGGTAAGTCTTCGATACGGTTACCAAATTAATAGGGTTTTTTAAAACAAGTCTATGAAAAACCCAATCAAAAACCTCTTTAAGGGTAAGCGGTTCCGGTCTCTGAGTGCGAGCGGACGAATCACCGGGATTATTTTTAAGACACGTTACTAAACGGTGCGGTTTACTAAAAAACGTTTGTGTCCAATAAAAACAAGAAAGTTGCATTGCCTTGACAGTTAGGTACTCCAAAAAAACTTTCAAACACGTTAAAATTCAAAGTAGCTTTCACTGATATCATTCATCGCCTTTCACTATTCATCATTTTAACTAATCTGTTTGGTGCCGCTTTAATCTAGGATAGGTTGAGATGTAACCATTCAAATGGTGTTTTATGAGCACCAATAGTTCAAACATTTTACAAGTTTTTTTTACATAGAGCTCCTCGAGCTAGTAAAAGGTTTTCCAAAATATATAGCTAAAAGTAGTTATGAATATTTAGGTAGGTATCAGAGAATTTATACCTTCCCCATATACATTAGCAGCACTAAATCGGTGACGAATGTTATTTTTAAATATTTACTAAGAGCTGCCTTAGTCACGATTGAGACTATGTTGTTAAATAATTATTTTTAACTTATAAAACGAATATATTTTAACAAGACCCTAAAAGCGTTACGTTATCTTGATTCCAATTAGTCTTCATTTAAGTAGGGGTCCATGGATGGATTTTCATTGAAACTAGCTGCAATAGAAATAAAAAAAGTCATCAGTGTGTAGATAATAAAGTCTAAAGATGTTCATATTGGTTTTTGGTTTCGAGATAAATCATTCTCCATAAAAAGGAGTAGGTACAGACATACATAGTCTTGGGAACATTTACTCAAATAAAAATTGCTTGCAGTAACTGAAATCATTGAAACATAAAACAAAAAACCATTTTAAACATATAAAGCCACCACATAAAAAGCCTTCTACCAACCAAGACACCATTAATAATCTACTTAGTGCAAAACTAATTTGATCCCTTACAATTTAAAGTTAGTAACTCCAAACTCCTTAGGGTCTAACGTTAGAGTGGTTTATAATTCAATAAATATTACTGACATTGATCGGCTGGCCACTGGTCATTCAGATACAAAATCCACTTTCTCGGGCAAGTCTTTGTGAAGATGTCTCTCATGTAGGAGCAGATTGTGTTTCTGATAAGCCCTGTACATGCAGTAGGGGCACTTAAAACTCGGCTGTTTTCTACATTCGTATTTTATATGCCGCTGAAGTGAGCCCTTGTGCTTGTATTTGTTCCCGCAATCCATACATTCGTAAAGCGTCCATGGTGCCTTCTCACTGCTCAACCCGGGGCCCATAGAACCATAACTCAAAATAAAAGGTGTGTACAACTGTGCAACTGAAATTAAAGGCAAATAAAAATAAATTCGTGCAAAGAAATACCAAGCTAACCACCAAAGTGAAGCAAAGCTCCCATAAGTGCTATTGAAAAGCGCAGGATGATGCACCATGTCTCCCATTTATTTATATTGGAATTACTACTCGTATCCACTAAGGGGTTGTTAGTTTACAAGATTCATGCAACACTAATAATGCGGATTCATTGCGATATATTACTAAGAGAAGTACTGTTTAGTGCGTTATTGTACAGAATAAGGTTTGATATATCCGACCCGTAACCTCAAATCCCTAAGGCGTTTATAAGAACCTATTATGTTGAAACATCTAGATGAATGTTTAAAGATTAGTGTCAACTCATTGCACAAACTATATGTAGGTACAATAAGCTGATTACATTAAGGTACAATAATTTGTTTTAAAAATAAGTTAGTTTTCTTAGCAAAATTTTTAAATTTTCGTTTACAATTTTATAGATCTTATATACGCCTTTCGATATAATAAAGATAATTAACATGCTTTATAATATTTAGTAATTTTCTTACATCCCAAACAAAAAAGATTAAAACGAGTTGTGTATCAAGAATAGCAACTTTATTCAAAATACAAAAGGTTATAAAAATACAATCAAATGCAAAAATAGTCACTGTTTTGGCAAACTGATTGATCCGATTTTAACAAACTTAAAAATTACAATACCTATATAAAAACTTGTTCAATAGTGAACATTTGTTCCACCAAAACAATTATAATGATGATTTCAGTGTATTGGTAATATATTTGATCTTATTCACGAAATGTGTTTGCCATCCTCAGTGAATTTAACACTAGCAAGGCCGTTGTACTTTTAACAATTTACAATAATCTTGTAAATATCTCACTTTTATGTTTGTTTTGTAATATATTTTTGTATTAAGAAACAACTTGTGCAAAGAACATTTGTCACAACCTAAAACTTTTGAAACTGAATTAACACCTAATGACTAAAGATTTGAAGGCACTTAGTTTTTATATTGACAAGAATTGAACTGTTGTACTTCTGGATTCTACATTTTGATTGTATGAATGTTGGTAACTCTATTGAATAGTAGCCTAAACTAGTAGCCACATGCAATCTTCAGTTACTTAAAGATTACTTTGCCTACCACTTATCTTACGTAATTTCTAAATGGTAATATTTTATATAAAAAAAACCTTATTATAATATCATGTTCATGGAAGAATCATTTAAACTCGATTGATTAGCTTGAATGATATAAAACTATGGCAGTATGTATATCATACTTCACTATAAACATTTTTTACACAATTAAGGCACTCAACATTGATGTCAAATAGTTAAACCTATGATATATATTTTTTTATAGATATCATCATCTAGCAATAGAGGAACTCGCTATTTATCTATTATCAGTATCTATTTTTACTTATTACAATACAGTAGAATTTCAAAAAATCCCTATAGTAAAATAAATGCATTAGAATGTAAAGAGATCTAAAAGTAATCGAAATAGTAACTTAAATGAGTATTACAATAATAAATGGAACATAATGCGTTATGGCAAAGAACTAGAGGTTGCTAAAAGCGAAAATAGCTTCATTTATAACTAATATTGTATAAAATTAACAACTATTCAGTAACTATTTGATTGATATACAGTTTTTATTTCCGCACCCTTTGAAGTTTTGTCCATACACTATATTAATCAATACTTTATTCTCAGATTTATTATTTAAAAATGTAAAAAAAATATAGTAACTGCACTTGGTAACAAACTTAACTAATTCAAAGACATTAAGAAATTTCAAAAAAGGTACTTAGTTATGTACTTTTAACCAGGAATGATTGATTACAATATAAATGCTGTACATAAAAATATAGATATATAAAATATTAAAGTAAAAAAAGCTTATTATACAAAATCACTAGCAACTTAATTAATACACTGTTTAAATGCAACATTGCGTACACCGTTGCAAGACTCGCAACAAGTGCCAATACTACGGGTAATTCGTCATGTAAATTCAATCATTAGTACAATAGCATCAAAACTTGTGTTTTAATAATGGAGAAGGTAACGGTCGAAAGCCACAGAATGTGGCCTCATCTAAGGGAAGTTAATTCTAACGTGACAGTTGTCACTATCACAAAACACTTTCCATCACAATTATCACAATCTAGTAAAGTATGGATTACTTCAATTTTCAACTACTCAAAATTAACTTTTATATATTTGAACAATTTAAACAGGCGATATGTAAAATATATAAAACACAACTGGTACCGATTCTTTGCAAATAACATGTGCCAACAATCATCAAGCAGGCAAATGATATGTAAAACCTAAAACTAGCAATTGTTCAACATTGTTATGAAACAATAGAGTATTCAATAGTGACTAAGCAAGGCCGCCCCTGCTGTTAATTGAACAGTAAATAAACAGTCTTGTAAAATTTACGTCAGAAATTAAAATTCATTGGCTAATTATAGTCTCCAATATTATCAAATAAGTAATTGTTCATGTTTTGTAAATTTCATATTAAATTACTAGACTTATTGGATTTACTGATCACTATTTCGAGTCCGTTGTGTCGCGGCTACGTGCACGCGTCGACATTGTCTTGCTTGATGTACTGGTCCGGCTTGAGGTGCACCTCGCGATGCATGCGTTCCATGTGGCGAGCGATGTGCATCTTCTGCTTGGCGCGATACACGCAATAAGGGCACTGGAACTGAGGCTCCTTGCCGCATTCCCATTTCTGATGATTCCGTAGCGAAGATTTCAGTTTATACACTCGTCCACAGTCCGGGCAAGAGAATGATTGTTCCGACGGCTGCTGTAAGGACGGAGCCCGCAATCCTGCAACTATCGGCAACGCGAGCCTGGCCGACCACTGTTCCCACGAAAGTCCCCCGATCCGACTGAACGACACGTCTTCCCCTCCCCCGCCACCTGCAATCAATCATTCCACCGATCAATCATAAAGTCGTCTCTCTCGCCAGCACACACAAACAACATTCAACATTCCCGTGAGGTTAACAACAATACAAGCATACGATTTACATGTTATATACATAATACACGTAGGTACATACGAATATAATAGATATAAATGGAAATATAAAATATCTACTGTGAGTGTCCACCGAGTGCTGTGATGTAAGCTTTGCAAAAAATAAGGAAAAGAAAAAAAAAGAACAAAAAGGAAATCATAACATTTATTTCCGGTGTCTTATTTCGTGATCGGTCGATATCGGGTAGCTATCGATGTTACTAACAAAGTTTTGTTTTACTTTTCCCGTAAAACATAGTAAATTAACACAGTGTGCTGTGGAATAAGTGCAGTGTTGCCACTGCCTTGTGTCTAAAACAAATTCTCCCGAACCAAGAGTTTACGGCTCTACCTGAAATATTAATCATATTAGTTGAACGAAAAGTAAGAAAAAAAGTGAACTCATGCGCAAATCGAAACGTGCAAATTTCACATGCATACATGCGGCGAATCATAAAAAAAATTACTGAGTCTCACAAACTTACCTAGTAACTTGCTAAGGACAAATTAAGAGGATGGGATTGTGGGGATGCATTCATAACAAATAGCAAAACAAAAAAATAATACGCTAACATTATATTTGAATAAAGTTCTCTACCAAATAAACCCCAATATATTCATATAAAATCACACTAGTAAATTAGCTATTCCAATAACATTAACAAACAATACAAATTCAACATCCAAAAAGGTATTTCATACATCAGTACCTTAACCGTAAACATGATATGATGGGATTATTGCATCTCAACTTCGTCTTACTTAGCAATGACTTGTTTCAACAATTAACATACTCTGTTTAATCACGTTATTAAACTAATACTGACTTTGGTCAAATAGCTTTGTTATCCTAGTTCAACAAAAATATCAACAGATATAATATTCTTAACAATTCATCTTTATGTAAGTTATTATTGCAAAAATATCGGCTAATATCAATTTATATAAAAATTTCAACACATGATTCCCAGTATATCAAATGTAATAAATATCATATACAATGTAAATATATCGATATAAAATCTACAGGTAACATTGTAGGCACATTATGGATGAGCTTTTTGATTATTATCTAAATATTAGGCCTCTAGTTGCTGAATATCTTAACAATATAATAAATCAGCATGTCTTTCAAGGCACAATCCTTAATATTACAAGAAAACTTTTGGTATTATAGTATAAAGAAACCAGGGAAGACTGAAATACGTCCCTGTAAAACAAGGTCAAAACAAATAAAATATATTAACTAACAATAAAAAGACTAATATCGATATTTTTAAACAAACCCCTGTTATAACAGCGGTTAAACAAAAATTACTAGCTAATTAATGGTCCTACGATTGCACTAAAATTATCAATTTTGGAATTTATCCTTTGGAGGAATGATAGGTCTTTACAACTATAAAATTCGAGCAAATTCCGTAAAAACTACGAAATACACAACATTATATACATATATATTTGGTAAACAACGCCGAAATATAGGTAAATATCTTACGAGGATTTATGTATATGAATTATCTTTCTTTCTAACATATTTAGTAGACCTTTGGCCAAATTCCTCTGAATAAAATACTTAAGGGTCAGTCTTAACTACGATAATAAACTCTTAAACAAAAATAACAGAATTAACTCTAATTGCCGTTAGGGAATGTGCATATTACGAACTAACTCTTTAGTATAATATTTTAAATATGTCTTTAACAAACAAACAAAAAAAAAACTAAATAAATTATTGCAGTAGCGATTTGGTTAGGTGTCTACTTTGGTGTCTAGTTAGATGGTATTTTTCTTGGTGCGTCGCACGCGGGAGGTGGCGTAGGCGAGCCACTCGGCGTTGTGGTGCTTCCTGATGTGCACTCCCAGGTTGCCGCGTTGCTTGGCGCGGTAGGCGCAGTAGGGGCACTGGTGCGCGGGGGCCTTGCCGCCGCACTCGACGTTCTCGTGGCGGCGCAGGGTGGACTTCCAGCGGTACTTCTTCCCGCAGTGGCGGCACTCGAACTGGCGGGAGGGGTCGTCGGAGCCGCTGTCCCGCTTGGAGTAGTTCTTGTCGAGGTTGGGCACGAAGCCGGGCGCGGAGTCGTAGTAGTCGTTGTCGTCGGGCAGGACGATGTCGTCGGTGTCGTCGTACTCGGGCGGCTCGTCGGCCGGCTTGCTGTTGTTGTTGAGCAGGCGCGGCGCCAGCGGCGGCGGCGCCAGCGAAGCGCCCAGCGCGCCCAGCCCGGGCAGCCCCACGCCCAGCAGCGACAGCAGCGACGGCAGCGCCCCCTTGCTCCCCTCTGCAACCCAACACGATCAAACGCTTCCTTCACTACAACTAAAGCGACCTACTACGACGCAGTTAATTACTACCAGCCTAATATTAAGGAACCAAAGAAATGCGTTATATTAAAAAAAAACGACTCGGTTAGAATAGGAGGCGAAGCTTCTAATATTCATGCAAAACATGCACAATCCAAAATAAAAAATATCTTTAAAAAACTTATCTTCCCATAAATGTTTTGGATGGGGGGATAGTAAAATAAAAAATAAAAGTAATATTAAGTAATTTAATGCTTTCAAAAAATATCGAATAACATTATAGAAATACATAGTAAGTATACAAGGCTCATATAAAATTTTATACCATCTAGGAGGAAGATCGAGTAGCTTACAATTAAGGCACTATTATAAAGCACTGCATATCGTCACTTAACTAAAATTAGCATATTATACCAAGTATCGTTTCTCGAAAATTCCTAATAATTGAATCTTTTAATCTTAAATTACTTTACTAGTTAATTAATAAAAAAATAATAGGTTAAACATACGAAGGCACTCTCGGGTTCTTTTAAGATTTGAAGTGCAACCACGTCAGTACAATTGCGAATGCGTCTTCTCAAATCAAACCTTATATCGACGCACAATCTTTCAATCTTTTTAAAGAAGATCTTACTTGACTTAATCGATCACAGAAATTTTCAAGAACGCGACTTAATCTGCATGATCTCGCCTAGTGCATAGCGGGCGGAGTGTTGGGAGAGCCGGGCAGCTTGTTGGGGTGTTTCTTCTCGATGTGTTTCCGCAGCTCGTTGCGCCGGTGCTGGCGGTACTCGCAATGCGGACACTTGTACTGCGGCACGCGCCCGCACTCGACGGTCACGTGACGCACCAAGTTACGCCGAGCGTTGTAGCTGCGCTGACAGTTCTGACACGTATAAATCTTTTCCTTCAGTGGCGTCAAGCCGCCTCTAGCACTGCTCATGCTCTTATCGTTATTAGGCTCTTCGTTCGGAACCACCACCGGCTTCCCTTCCACCTCCACTTCCACAACAGTAGCAGTCTTCACCAGAGGTGTCAGCTTTTTATTCTCTTTAGCCTCCTCTACTGGTTGAGTATTCGTTATCTTTTTAGGCTTTAATATAGCAAACGTAGTCGCGGTTGGCACTGGTTCCACTCTTCTACTTCTGGTCACGATACTCCGAGGATAATCTGCAATGAAAACAACGAAACGATCTATTTTTAAACAAAACAAAAACCATACAAAAAAAAACGTAATATACTTCCCATAAAAAAAGATAAAAAAGAAAAGATGGCCCAGAAACAGAAAGCATAAATAAAAACAATAATATAACAAAGTAAATATTATATTTATAAAAAAAAAAAGCGAAAACTTCTATAACATAAGTAGTTGGTTAGTCAACAAAAAAACTATAAAGATGTGATAACAAAAACAATAAAACTATAAATATGAGTAACGAAAGCAAGTTCTTCTAGAAATGATTTATGTTTAAAAAATAATCAACATGATTTAAAAGGTTAACGAAATAGTTCTAACAATCCATGTTTGTACTTTTAGTAACAAAATGATAGGAACTTTATAAAATAAAATAAAAAAATAAACGAAACAATGAAAAGAATCTATGATTTTTTGATATTTGATTCATTATAAGATTCTGTTTTCAATATATTTTTGAGCTCCGACCAATTCGAGTGTTTCAGGGCGATATGTGCTGTAAGAGTTTTTTTCTGCGAGTACTTTTTCTCGCACAAATCACACCCGAACTGTTTCCCAGTACCACACTCGTATTTCTCGTGTCTTAGCTTATTTCTTCTATACTTATAGTGCTTCTTCTTACAAAGAGAACAGATATATTTCAAGTTAGCTTTCTTATCGTCGCTTTCAGACTTCAATTTGGGTGATTTAGAACGTTTTTTGTATTTTCTTTTGGGTTTTCTAGGCTTTTTGTCAGGTTTCTTATTGTCTTTACTATCGACAGGTGCAGTACCATAGCTCATGAGACTTTTAAACTGTCCCCGTGTTAGAGGGAATGGGGTTTTGGTGAAAGATAGAGTGCGAGTTAAAGCGAGGGGTATGTCATCTGCAAGTGTAAAAGGAAATAAAGCAGAAATAAGAGTGCGAGGATAAAAAGCTGAATGAATAAAAAATAATGGCAATTATTAACACAGTATTATAGCGGCACGTTTATGAAATGAAATGAGAGTATGTCGCACACAGATAATTGCAGGAGGGTATATTTATATTAACAAAAGCATTTGGGAAAATAAAAGGAGTGTAAAACAGAGTGGTCCATTAATGTCTTGACTCTTCGATATATTTGGTGTCGAAATGAAATGCGCATCCACAGAGTAAAGACGAATAGTCGCATGCTCGTAAAAACGTCGGTCGCTTATTATATAGCATGCGCAAAATTATATTTAATGTAACACTGAAAACATGAATTGCTAGAACATATGCAGTGAAATCACATGTGAATGCAAAATAAAAGTAATATAATAAATAATAAATAAATAAAGCCACATTACCATTCAAACTACAATTGTAAATAATGATAAAAGTAACAAGTTTACCTTAGTTCCTCACATGTGTGCGTTGGTCCAAATTCTTCTAAAACAAATATTGCATTGTTGAAATTGTACTTAGCACTTTATATCCCGTTTGATTTTAGCGTAACTCTCCGAGTTGCAAACTCTAAACCCAAATGAAACGTGAGCGAGCGAAGTGATTGTGTGGAAGTGCACGTCAATATAGTAGGTAAGTCATTTAAAGAACAAACGGAGGAAATATCACCAGGAAAACTAACAAAGAAGTGAAAAATACTTACCAAATGCAATGAATTGGCTTCTTTCAAGCAAACTACTTTTTCAGTATATAAGCTCCAGGTGTTATATTATTTACTATGTTATTACTAATCATGCATGCACTGCTACCATAGTACCCATAATACATTAAGCAACTTACACATGGACAAACTATAATAATCATGAAATTAATACTTACCTTGTAACATTACCTCACCTTTAAAAGGCTACATTATGAAAACAATACCTTAATACCATTACCTTTACCTAAGGCACTGTAATATCTCCAAAAGATTTAAATTAATATTAAAAATATAAGGGAAATATAAAAATGTATAGTTAGTAGGTTTATATAATTGATTATATTAGATATGTAGGTATTTAATATGTTGTTTCACATGTGAAAACACTAGCACTCTTGTATCCGACAATGTGAAATATAAAATATTATAAATAACAAGATAAATAGATTATTTTAAGCAATGACTGTTTGTCTATTTTCAAATTATGGGAAGACATTGCGCATTTCATCCGTTCCTTGTATACCTGAGACAATATATTTTAAATTACTTAACTGCAAATATAAATTGAAACATTTCTTAACAAACTATCACAAATTAAAGTATATTATCTCAGAATCCTTCACTGTATCCCTAAATAACATCTTGCATTGGTTGGAACTTATGATATAGTTTAGTAAGTTAGTTAACAACGAAGTCTATAATGTCTACAAAATGCAAGATGTTATTTATTATTGTAGCACCATCACAAGCAATAAAATCTTTATTGCTGGTCATGGTTAGTATAAATATAAAGGAACTTACCTTGAGAGTCTCTGACACTATCACTTGAATTCATTATTTCGTCTTGAGATCGTTCCATATGCCATTGGAAATCTGTAATAGATAAACTTAGTTTAGCTGAAAATGTTGATAAGAAAATAAAATTGCTTCTTTCAAACCCTTTAAATCCTATTAAACCCTTTATCCAGTCACCATTCTTGCTTGAATGCCTTTGTTGCTTTTTGGCAGAATTATTATAAATATGACTAAAACATACAGTTTTAATTATCTTTCATTTAAATAATGTCTTTTTGGGCCAACGCAACGCAGCGTTCCATACAAAAACGCAAAGCCACGCGAAGGGTCCCTTTTGTATAAAACTACGCCAAGCGCCCGCGTAACGCAGCACGTGGCCCTAAGGGTTTTTTTATGAGAAATAATAAGTCCAGCTACAGAATATTATACTTTTTGGCCACCTGATAAAGCTTCTATTTTCACAAGTTAACCACGAGACAATTCTAATTGCGAAAAATGCGCCTTGAAGCAATTTATACTAAGTACTATTAATTATATTCATTAGCATGGCGATGAAAAATATTATACAAGACGGGTTCTCGTTCCGAAAGATGTAGTCGGTACACTTAGGTTGCGTATAGTAATATGCATGTGCGAGCTGAGCGAGCGGTGCCGCTTGTGGCACGGATTGTGGCCAACATAGTAATTTAGAAGGCAACTTAGATTTTTAAAGGGGAATAATGTTATTTAAAAGAAGTCTGCTTAATTAGCACCTTTTTTATTATTTAAAACTAAGCCCGCGTTTGACCTCAATCTCACATGATGGTAAGTTAAGATGAGGTCGAATAAGTGTAAGGCTTTTAATGCTTCAGAGCTTTAGCTTTGAAGGCATCGAGGCTTAAGGCTTTAAAGTTTTGTAGGCTTAAGCTCTACCCTCAAATAGAAGGCAATTGGGTTAACAAAATTAATTATTTAGTACTAGGAAATTAACACTTTTTTATCCGCAGGCAATTTCTGAGCTAATTAGTTACAAGCAAAATAAACCGTGTTTTACAGCCACTTAACACCAAATACAAAACCAATGTACATTAAAATGGTAAAAAATGTGAATATAGGGGCTTCAATAGCATAAAAATGAGAGCTTCAAACACTCCGAGCCTTTAAATCTGCAAGACTTTAAGGTTCAAACCTTTTTGAGCTTCAAGCTTAAGGCTTAAATTTACAACACTAGTTTTAGGCACACGGGCCTAAAAAAGAACTGGTTCTTCATAAAGTGTTGCCAGAACACATCACCGCCGGAGCGGTAATATTTGGCGGCAGATTTTATATGAATCGTGGTCGCTATCCAGTCGGACCCTGACTACCACCGAGAGGGGTAAACCCGAATTAGTCGCCTTTTACGTCACGCTTATCCCTGGGCAGTAAAGCCGACCCATACATGGACAAAAATGGCCCCACCACCTAAAGCCCTGTATTGTAATTCTGAACAGTCCACAAATAGTGTATGCTTTAGATACTATGTCATATCATTGAAATTTGCAGCTAACGACTTGTAAATGCATATTTAATATAATAATACCTACATAAGAGAATACAAAACTAATAATCAACGAATGCAGAGCACCTCAAAACTTTGGTTGAATTATAATGTCATCAATATTCTCCGCATTCATACATATTTCTTCAAAAAATTTAAACTATCCATGAAGTACTCAATCCATTTCCATGAAATGTATATGGGACCGACTCTGGAGTAGCGGTGGTGTTTTATCCGGTCAACTGTCCGTGGTAGCTATAGCTACCAAAAAAAAAATAGCCTGATACGTCCGTGGTAAGCTATAGTTACCAAAAAAAAATTCCCGCCCGTCCGTTTCTATATGCTTATTTTCTAATTAACTAACGAACGTGCCGGTACGAAATTAATCTGAGCTCTATTTTAGAACGTAAGTGACGTTCTGGTATTGTCAAAGTAAAAAAAATAATTTCAGAAATATGTAATTGAGTGCGACCCATGAAAAGTGTGTGCGTTTTGAGAAGTGCTTCAGTTTTTGTTGAATTTAAATATGTCGTAAGTATTTAATTTCTGTGTTTTATACATCAAAATGATCTATAACATAAATGTTTTCATATTTCAGTCATTTAGTGTTAGATTAATCAATTTGTTTTAACAAAAAAGTCTTCCGAAAAGTGATCGAAGCTAACCCAAAATAGTATTTAAAAAACCGTTGATACTCGTCTCGATAAAAGGATATTTTTAGAGTAATGTTGGTTTTTTAGATCATATATTTAATAAATAAGCCAGTCTTTACATTTGTTGGAGGAAATACACTTAGATTTTGTAAATATATTAAGATGTTTAACACAATTCAACCAACTATGTTCGGCCATTTGTAATATTAGACAAATAAATGTGGCTTCTCGTGAATCAAGTAGCTATATTAATATATTTTTTGTTTAACTATGTGTTGGTAATTTTTTTAAATTTATCTATTTGGTTTCATTTTCTGGGGTCTCGTCGTTTATTTATGGCGATTACAAAACATAACATAACATACA
This sequence comes from Stenoptilia bipunctidactyla, assembly GCA_944452665.1. Taxonomy (NCBI): domain Eukaryota; kingdom Metazoa; phylum Arthropoda; class Insecta; order Lepidoptera; family Pterophoridae; genus Stenoptilia; species Stenoptilia bipunctidactyla. Next base: position 2,049,401 of record OX101738.1, on the reverse strand, counting down.
AAAGTTTGTTTTTTTAAACAAACTTTTGTATGTAATTTACAACGTGAACAGATTTTTACAATTTATTATTTATTATAATTTATTATTATTATAGAGGAGGAGTAATGTCTGTTTCTATTTTATTTTGTGCTTGATTCTTCAATTGTTTTTAAGGACTGGTGCCCGGACTGCCGTGACTGCCGTGACCGAGACAACAACGACCAAGAAAATGACGCTACAAAATCAGACACAACCTTCTGTCGAGCGTCGCCGAAGAGATTAGCAGGAGAACCAAAGTCACCTAGAATGCCCATGCCCAATGCAAAGCTGAAAGCTCGCAAGACGGATGTAATCTGTTCTGTTCATTGAAATAAATAAATAAAAGACATCTTTTGGCCAAGACATCTTTTTTTCTAATGTCATGTTGATGATATATTTAATTTTAATTATTTCAATTAAAGAAAATTGAAAATAATGCAATTTACTTAATCAAATAAGTTAGTTAATAAAAAATGAACAAAATAATAGATTTTTTTTTATTTCAAATTCCGTGAGTAGCCACGTTTTAGTAGGCCAAATCGGCGGTATTTGAGTCCTGACAAAATTTCGAAACGACGAGGTATTCTATTTGCTGATTATTTGCAGTACATGATGTTGTTTAATATCAATTTTGGTATCAATAGAAAGCTAATTAAATTATCTAACGAATGCAAAACTTTTAACATTATTCAAAAATATTCAAAGTTGTAGGCGTTAAAGTCTGAAATTTAACAAATTTTTTGGAGTATTTCTAGTTTTACTGATAAATATTTATTTATTTTAAATACTAATTCTAAGCTTAGTTATTTTGTTTCTATATAATTAGATTTCCTATTAAATTGGCTTTTCTATAGTACTTTTTTTTTTAGATTTGCTAAATTGTTTAAGAAGATATAAGCTTTTTAATAAAGGTCCCAGCTTTGTTTGTTATATTTTGCAATCGCCGCGCAATCTCGGACGACAAGCTAGCGCGACCGCGGAGGGGCCGGACAGTTGACCGGATATTAGGATCGAATTTTCATATGCCTATTAACTAATATAACGCTTTATCAATATCATGGTGTTCTAACTGCTACTGGGTAACAGTAAAGTAACAGTGAGAGCTTCTGATCTAGTTCGTAAAATATACTAGGTATATTCATTTTAATATATTGTAACATAATGAATATCACACGCTTTCATATTATCTAATAATATAACTCTGTTTACGAGATTTAAGAAACACTCACTCTATATAAGAGCACTTATAATTTTGACGTGACGTATGCACAAAGAAAACATTAACACGACTAACTAAATGATTATTTGCCGTGTAACAGGCGTTATTACTTTCATCCATATCAAGCTAAAACTATTGCATTTTTTTTTAAATTTTTATTTAATCGATATCGATTGCTTGCTGTCGTTCTGTTTATCTACGAACCTTCCATGCAAAACACGAAGTGTATACATTATCGCCAAGCGCTGCGCGTCGCAAGGATCTCGGAATGATTGGTAAGTATGGCAACGTCGCATTTTGCCAAAACGCGAGACGCGCGGGCGGGTCCGCTCGTCATAACACGACGACTGCATGCAACGTCGCTTACTATTACTTGACTGCTATCGAGTAACATGATAAAGAAATGTTCGTATTCCCTAATATAACATTTCTGCTGTGTAACTGCTACGTATAACTGATATGAATATATTAGTCACACCTCTTTTCTGAAGTATTTTGTGTCATATGAAACAAGAATTTTCAAAATCGATTCATATTTGTCTAAATATCGTGTAACAAAGACACAAAGAACACACACAAATTGAGAATCTCCTCCTTTTTTGTAAGTTAGTTCAAATAAAAATAAACTTTTAATTTTTTATACAACATTGATACAAGCGAGAGCCATTAAATTGAACTGCATAATTTGTGTATCATTATCAGGCTACACTACAAAAATCAGATCTATGTGAGCAATAGTTTAGTCACAGTAATGTTTTTTAGGTTTTTGTTAATTTATTCAAACACCTTGTATCTTCCCAATCACTTGATCATAAGTACTTTAAGCATGGTTAAATATCATATACTGCTAAATGTCAAAGTGTCAGTCCAAGTGTTTACAAAGGATGTTTACATTTTAACTTAATTATTAAGCTACGCAAGTTCTTTGAAATATGATTTTTTGTACACTTCTCAGTAACTTTTTTTTTAATAATTCAGATTAACAGTAGGCACTTATGGTATATGTGGTTTCATTTAATGCCTCTTGCTTGTATCAACATTGTATTTCTTATTTTTTAGTTTCCTGTGTAGGGTTGCATTAGTGATTCCTTACCAAAACTAGATGGCAATACCCATAGCTAGCAATCACATTTCATACAAATAAATGCTAGTAGTTACCCTTTCAGCAATAAATTATTGCAGCGTGAAGGACCAGAACAAAAAAGAGATGTATACTGTTTGTTAGGCCTCCTCATTTAAAAGTTAAAAGAAGTTTCATTTTCTTTAATTGCGATGACATTAATTCATCAGCAGTATTGCTAGGATAGGTTTTAAGTTTAGAAAAATTCATACCAGGTTACCATGAATGAGTAATGTTCATAGCTGACCTGTCAGATATAAGACATCTCATGAAATTTATTAAAACAACATATAGTGCAAATAACAGCTCATGTTCGGTTAATTCCAAATAATTAACTTATAGTAGAAACCGCAGCAAGGATTTTGATATTTCTCCCTCTGAAGTTACTCAATAGACTACACATATCATCCACATGAAATGAAAATCTCGATATTGTTTCAAAGAAATTCAATCAAGTCTGCACCAATAGTTTACATACAAACAGGCAGCATTTCAATGACGATATCATCTTTATACATTCACATACCTGACAAAAAGTAGTTTGACAGGTCAGAGGCTGTATTGACCGTGAAATTACTCTTTTGTTATTATGTATATGGTCATATGATAAATATGCATTATAGATTTGTAACAATTATCATCATGCATTATCACATGTTTGTAAAACAGTCAATAATTTCAGTATTATTGGTGAAGGTTTGGGCTAATGTATAGATGTTGTATCTCTTTTACTTTAAAATGTAATATAAGATAATGTAATATAAAATGTAATATGTGTATATATTGTTTTATTTGTTTATGTGGTATTTATATTCATAAAACTAAACATAAGCTTTATTATTGCCGATGTTTGTACAGTTTCCTTTTTTTTGTATACAACTTGGGGTTGTCTGGTAGAGATCGCTCTGAAGCGATAAGGCCGCCCATTGTACCATTCTTAAGTTTGTCTTTACATTGTTTTTTTTTTCCCTTTTGTAATGTGTGCAATAAAGTGTTAATAAATAAATAAGATATAAACATAATAACACAAAGCATGAATTGCTTTTTTTTTTGTATATCTTGCAACCCAGTTAAGTAAACAGTTAAGTACACTGTTGATACTTCATATTTCAAAATATGTGATTTTATACAATTTGGTTTAAGAATCCATAATTTTCACCCTATATTCTCTCTCCTAATAAGTTTTGGAAATCATAATGTACGTAAAGTGGAATATAAAAACAAAAATTGTCAATGCATTGTCTGAGACATCCATATGTAAATTTATACAATAGGAAGGCTAGAATCTTTTCAACCGACTTCAAAAAGGAGGAGGTTCTCAATTTGTGTGTATGATTTTTTGTAACTTAGTTACATGATTTTTTGGACAATTATGAATCGATTTTGAATATTCTTGTTTCACATGGTAGAAGATACTTCAAAGGTGGTCCTGAATAAATTTCATCGAAATAGATTGAATACTTTTTGAAAAAATATGTATGAAAACAAATAATATTAACGTTGATGACCTTATACTTCTGCCAAAATTTAGACAAGGATTTAAAAATATTGGTTAAGTCAGATTTTTTAATGCTCTGCATTCATTTATTATCAATGTATCACATATACAAGGATTTTCTTGAAATATCCCAGCAACCTCTATAGAAGTTATAGGGAGTACAGGAGACTAATCTGAGAAATCCATTTTTTATTTCTTTGTTTGATTTAAAAAAGACTAAGAAAAAGGCAATGGATAAGGCCATATAAAATAAGTGATCTTTATGGCAGAGATTGTATTAGGCGTACTTACTCAAGTGTTTTCACAAAATCTTAATAGAAGAAACAACAACAAAGGAAAGGACTATAACTGTTTTTCTGTTTTCACAAAATTATAGTGAAAAGGACTATGTTTGTTACTTACTGCGTACAACATCATTATGCGTGACAGCCGGTTCGTCATGTTCCTCGTCTAACGTTAAATCCTCCATGCCCTCTTCTTTCTTGCAGTGATCGTCTCCATTGCCTGCGGCGCTATCGGTTGTGGGTTGGGGAAGTAGGGGTGCGGTTGCTACGTCGGTAGAATTGCGACGCGCTTTCTTGCGACGACGTGTCGGGCTAACGGACCCTTCACGACTATCTGTGCTGCCATCTCTAATCTGTGGAAGGGTTAAGGTTTTGTTTTAGTTGCTTTGCCTCAGAAATTTTGTTAGTCTTGAATCTCCAAGTTTTCCAATCTCCAATCCTAGTTATGGAGTATGTTAGTTTTTTTAATACTGTATATAAGTATAGGGTGACTGGTGACAAATTTTAGATACTGCAGGAGAGCACTCTGTACTCAATTCTGGTCATAATTATGTAATAAAAGAAGGTACTTGATTTTTCACTAGAAATAATGTAAGTACAGACAGCATCAAAACATGATGAACACATTGAAATTTTCAAAGTTGCTATTCACCATTGTGTCTAAATACATACATACATAACTTCACACCTGTATCCTGTATGGGGTAGGCAGAACACCAGAGGTAATAAAACCATCTGTCACATTTGATAAATTTGGAGGCATTATAATAGTGGAGAGAGACTATTGCAGTGACAGGGGGTCAGGCTATCGCCCACAAAAAAGCCTCCCATAAAACCTCGGTCTAAGAATCAACTACCAGTCTAAGAATGTTTTTTTTTGACATCTCATCTTTGTTTACACAGCATGATAATAAATTATACTCCAAAAACCTTCCTCATGGATCACCATCATCATTGGTGAAAACTATATGAAAATCCCATAGAGTAGTTCTCGTGTCCTTTGTTTTTACACAGACAAAAGAAACTATGATGATGATGCCTTAGTTTTATAATCCTGCAGTTTATTTATAACATAAAGTTCAGATTATTATACGTATAATATAACATGTAGATTTATAGAAACTTACTTTAGGCGGCGGGGAGGGCGCTCGCGGCGGGTGGGCGGTGGGCGCGGGGCGCGACGGCGGCCTTGAGGGCTTGTTGTCTGATAAACCCTTGATCTGTAGGGACTCTGCTGCCTTTAGCAACGCAGCCAACTGGTCCTGGGAAAGATGCAAATGTAGCAAATTTAGTATTTGCAAAGCATGATCTAACTTGCACAGAACTTCTAATATGCACAATCAATTGTTCTTTATTTTTGTTTAGTTTACTTGTCATACTATATTTTTTTAATTGTGAATTGTCAAGAGCTTTTTAGGGATTCCTTTTTTACTCTACATGCAGTATTCCTACTTGACCTAATTGTTGATATCAAAATAAGTTGATTATTTAATGTAAATGAAATAATGTTCTTAGGGTGATGCCAAAATAAAAAAAAAAACTATTAATGTTGATCAATTGGTTTGGTAAAAAATTATGCATGTAATTATACATGAAAATGGTTAACATCTACATTAGCTGCTTAGTGTACCATTGTAATGTTGTACTTTTTTTCAGAACATACAATTGACATAGTAAATTTTATATTCTGGCTGGACTAATAGACTATTAATAATTTGCAAAGTATGTAAATTTGTAAGAACAATACAATATTCTTACACAACACTATAATTAAGCTGACAATTTCATTTGTAAGTTATTTGATTCAACATTATGTGTTACATTGTGCCTGAACTTTATAATGTACACTTTGAATGTTGGTTTTCAAAGGACTTCAATAAAAAGAAGGAGATCCTCAATTTGTCTGTATGTTATTTTTTTTTATGTGTGTTACCTCAGACTGTGTTAACTTTAGACTGGTTGAACCGATTTTGATAATTCTTATTTCATATGATAGAGGATACTTCCCATTTGGTCCCATATACATTTCATTGAAATCAATTGAGTCAAATATGTATGAATTCGGAGATCATTTCCCTTGACAACCTCACACTTCAGCCACAGTTTTGATGTGAAGTCGGTTTTTTTATGCTATGCGTTCCTTGATTATTACAGACTACATACTAGACTATGTATGATTAATAATTAGGTGATATTTAATTTTTCTCAATATTCATTCACAAAGAATGCATGTAGTGGTAAATATGACTTAGCAGCTATTGTTACGTGTGACTCAACTACGAGGCTATACGGCGACATATTTCGTAGTTTAGAATATTAGTACATTGACATTGTTTTCTATTAATATTTCCCAATACTATTGTCTTCTGTACAAAAATAAATATAAAACTTCAAAAAACCTTCCTTCAAATAAACTCCCGAAAAAAAAAACATTTGTTTTTTTGTAATGTGCTTTACCTTCTTTTAATAGTATTCTATCACTTCATTGAGGGTAGTTAAAAAATAAAACAGTTATAATGTGAACAGCTATTTCAATGATTGGTGATTTAAAGAATCTGTTCCTAATACAAAAAAAAAATGGATAGATAAAGATGTTGCAGTTGTGGGTATAATCGCGATTTGACGAAATACCGCAAAAAAAAATTAAAGAATATGCCTACACACCAAAGATATAATTTGAATAATTTTGAGAAGGATTTCTTTATTATTAAGTTTATTTTATAATAGATTTTGCTACACAACATGTAACACTGACAACTCATTAGCAAGCTATGTATAAGTAAAATCAGTATTTTAATTTTATGAAAGTACAAATTTACTTTCGCTAAGTTGCCAGTTACTAACACAAATATGCTGGCATTTTCTTGAAAGCTTTTTTTGCTTACTGTCCATGGTCATTGATTAACTAGGTTGCAATATTTCAACATTTATACCGCAATACAGGATTGAAATTTGTTATATTCATCATTATTGGTTAATGAAAAAATATTCTTAGTTTACCCACCTATATAAAATAAGTTCAATGACACTTTATGCATCTAGGTTGAATGAAACATATTGCAAGTATCAATTTCATGTTGTGTATATATTTGAGCATATCATTTTAAAATTAGGTTTGTTTCTACTTCATAAATTGTAAATTTATGTTGCAAATAAAATCTTTATTCAATAGAGAAATGTACTTCTCTTGTTAGTATAAATTAAAATTTCATATTTTATTTAACTTTAAAGCTGCTGTAACTCTAGTTTTATGGTATAAATAAATCTTGGCTTTGTAATGTAACTCACCTGCGATATATTCACTTCTCCCCTGTACATATAGTCCATCATAGCTCTGAGCTCAGCATACTTTACATCTTTCAATATAATGATCGGATGTTTGTCATACTGCTGAGATAATACACTCTGTAACAAAGAAAAAATTTTTTATTGTAAAGATTTTTAAAGACCACATTTTCCAAAGCTACAAAAGAATAAATTTAAATATCCATACTGTCTGTTTTCTATAGGAAAAATAGATACCATATTTTGACTTTGCTCAGCATATATTGCATTTAATAGATGTAAGAGCATGTATCCTGTGCTACATGCTGTTTCCTGTGTGGGGGAAATGCACTATTCTCAACTAGCTCAGGATTTAATGTTATACCTGCTGGCTTTGAGGTCTTCAACAAATAACTACTATTCAGAAATTATATTTTATGTTATTGCTGTTTGTAAGGCAATGAAAGTCTTAGATTAAATAAAAGTAACAATTCATAGTACAAATTTGTCAAACATGACATCAGATGGTCTTATAACCTCTGGTGTTCTGCCTACCCTACAGGCGTGACATTATGTATGTATGTCATAATACAAATATGTTGTTAACACTTAAGACAATAGTAGGTAAGGTATATGGTTTTGGAAGAAACCATGGTCATATGTCTGTTTTTATTATAAAGCAGGTTTTTACCATTAACACCATGCTATCTTTTACTTTGTTTAAACATAAATAAGTTTGAAAATCAAGTAAGTCAGTAAGCACTATAGAACTAGAAACATTCAAGATTTGTAACATGAATGGTTACATGTAAATTAACATTTCCCTACAGTCTGCAGGACAAGCTAACCAAATAATGACAGTAAATTATGTTAGGCACTTATTTATTTATTGAAGGATACTGTACAAGGTTACTGGGAGTGTTCTCTTCTATTGTGTAGTGAAGAAGTATTTTATTTGACTTTGTAGATCATTGTTGTATATTGTCCATAATAGAAGCTTGGGAGACAGAAATATATTGTCTGTAACTGCATCAAATTATTATTATGCAGACGAAAGGGACTATATGAGCAGGCTATTCACTCATCACAGAGACCTAGAACATCTATTTAGTGTCATCACTAGAGCAGACTCAGTCATTTAACTATTTAAAATTAGACTAGCCTCTGTTTACACGAGTTAACTGTAAAATTAATACTTAAGCTGTTAGGCTTAAATAATATGACTCAGTCAGTCCACATACATAATTCATATAGGACTAGGAGACTAAAATGCCTTAAACAATTCTTTTACAACCCGCCTCGCATTTAGATACTTTGATATTTTAACTTTAAACTTAGTTAAACCTGAATATAATAATGAAAAAATACAAAGACATTGTATAATACAGAATATTATAAAGGTACTTTTATTTTCTAGATGGAAGGGTACTCTACAAGGAAAGTACTAGTTATATCAATACCTTACGACTCTTGATCCCTCAGATGCTGAATCGCCTGCCTTCATAGTCATTTAAGTTACATGTATGCACTTCTACAACTCAATATACACTCCTATGCAGTCAAGGAATTATACATTTATTATGATTTCCATGGCAAAACTACCTGTTTTGTGTCCATTTTGTTTTTGTCCCTATGATAATCTACCCAATTTAACTAGTTACCATCCCTTAATCACTTGGTGCAATTACCATCTTTGAGCAACAATGAAATTCCAAGCCATTTCTTTCAGACTTTAAATCAGTATTATTGTAAATAAAAGCTGAAAGCCATTTGAATGTCTGTGAATCATTAGCTAAATCTAAAAGCAGAACATTAATAGAATACAGACAAGTTTTTCATAGTAAAATAAATTCAAATATTTCGGCAGCATGTATACAAAAATAATACCAAAAAGTTCACAACTAAAGCTGAGAAAGTAAAGAGAAGTTATACCTTTCTCTTTAGGTGATTATATTTTATGGTATCAACCCTGCTACTATCATTGCTAAAATGCATTTCTGATTAACTAATTTATTTATCGGACATTCAAATGTTAAGAACAATTTGACAAAAATTATGGTCTATGGGAAGTTAAAACAACGGGTCAAGTGTTATGATACAACTCATCATTATTTTTTGGGCATTTCTAGATATCAGATATCTTGTTTTAAATGAAATATTTGAAGTTTTTTGTGTCTTCAATTACTTTGTCAGAGGTCTGACACAAAACACAATTTTATAACAAAATAATTGTCTTTTTCTACAGTGATAACAAAAGTTTAATCAAAGTGGAGTAGTCGGTTTTTGAATAGTCTTTAGATAGACAGCTATAACTACCATCCTCGAGTTTTTAGTTAAGATTAAGTACCTTAAATAATGTCACTAAACAAATAATAAATTTTGATTCTCAAGATTAAATTAATAAGTAATAAAAATAAATGAAATACTGAATTGCTCTTGTTTGAAGATAGACATACTACATACATATAGTAGAAAAACTAACAGTACATTTTTTGTTGGCAATGTTTCAGTTTTATTGGCCTTGGCTGTTCAGTTTTTACACTCAACTTGGTTTAAAGTTTACATAATGAAGCCATGGCAAATAATACAGATATTATTGCAACATCTAGCCTTAGGAAATAAGTTATGTTTATGTTGTGTTATCAAAGTTTGAAGAGTTACTGGGCCCAACTAAATTTTTAATGCTTAAATTTCCAGTTTCATTATTATTTATTCTATCGCATAATTCAGACATAGTAACAATACAGGTTACAGAGTACCAATGGCGGTCTTATCATCAAAAGATGATCTCAGCTTTAGTTTCCAAGTATTGCTAGTTAATACCTAATTCAGAATAAATAATATTATAGTCAAAAACTTTTGATTTTGTTGAACTGAAGTCAGTGTAAAAATATGTTTGTTCAAGTTTACTAAATAAATTAAGAGGTGGCAATATATTGTAGTTGAAAACTTATAGTGTGTTTGATGCTGCAAAGAGTTATGATTTGTTATAAAACATCAACAATGTTAACTAGATCAGTAGGTAGTGATGTGTTGATATGTCATTTGTTTTGTAAATATGTGCAATTATTGTCAAGTGATAATCACAACAAGTTGTTAACACTGTTTTAAACAATAGTATGACTACTTGCAACAAATATTATAGGCAAAATATAAAATATTCTCATGCTGTTGTGATTTAAAGACCAAAAATTAGGTAAATAATATGATGTTTATAAAGTAATTATAACATAAGATTTATAACAATTCAAATTTAAGATATGAAGAACTTATTTATGTAAAAATAGAAACTTTTGCCAACTCATCTATATTTCAATCTAGTGTAATTGCTGACGTACAGACATGTACTGCGTAGGAATGTTTATTAGAGCACAACTGAGCTGCTTCAACTAACTTAATCATGATAGCAATTGACCTACATTTCATTAGGCATGGTATGGAAAATAAGCACTTACCTCGAAATACGGACTACACGCTGATAGAACCACCTTGTGAGCTCTGAGAGTCTGCCCCTCTGCAGCAAGAGTACAATCCACGTGAATGCCTTTCTCCAAAAGAGTGTCAAAAACGGAAACCAGCGTCGATTGATGATTATTCCACCGCAAACAAAATTGCTGGTCGTCTTCCATTGTGTTCTAATTGTGCCACTCGTCGCGCCCTCGCCCTACGACAAAAGCAACACGAAATCAAACACTCAACTTACTCAAACCACGCAATTAGGACACAATGAATTATGCATCCGCACGCACACTAGATAGGTACACGATTAACACTTCACAAGGCAAATTATCTCACCAATTCACTTCATATATGATGAGATCACGCCCCAACTTATCTAATTTAACTTGATGGACCACATACAAGTCGTCGTAAGCGACGCGGCACAAAGAAAATGGCCGCTTTTCCAGCGCGACAAAAAATAAAATGGCGACGAAAATTCCAAGTTTACTATTTTCTGAACAAACTTTCCACACCACACAAACATTGGTTCAAGTTCATAGCCAGCAACGAAGTTACAAGTTCAGGAAAGTTTTATATGCCAAAGAAACTTCTTGGGGAACTTTGTTGGAAGTTCTCAAGTGGAAATTTTTGGGATGAAAACTCACAATAGAACATTAAAGAGCTTCGTTAGCGTTTTTTAGTGGAAACTTACCTTTAGTATTTCAATTACGTTTTCGTTTGATAAATACAATACTTTTGCAATATATCTTAACTAATTCAATTCGTTTAATTTCACATTTGCACACCCGCCAGCTTTCTTCGAAAACACGCACACAAACTAAACTAAAACTATGCTTCTTGCTATGTTGCAAGTTTAGAGAAAGGCACCTCTACAAAACGAACGAAACTCTGTACAAACAAGTTGAATGGAATGAAGCAAGAAACAAGCACGCAAGCACGGTACAGCAAAAATCGTCTTTGTTGCTATTAGTTTGAAAGACGACTGAAAAGACAAACGATTTTTTTTCGTGATCACGTCTTGCGTCGAATGAAATAGCGACAAGACGCTTAGAACTATAGAAGTATTAAATCGTAATTTCGTTAATAGTAACGTAGAATATTTTCAAGTAAAAATATGAGTTGTTATGAGCTGAGTTTCGCGTTAAATAGAAAAAGTAAGAAATAAACGTAACGAACGAAGTGACCCAAAATAAGCTCCAGAATGTTGCCAGAACCAAAATCTTACAAAGCTTAAAATAGAACATTTCATTTTTATCTTAAGTTGGTATCAATTTATTAGATTATATTACATTCAAGTAAGTAGGTGAGGACACATTTCTAGAATATGTGAACTATACATTTTCCTAAAAAGGTTTTCTGACTGACAACCTTGACCCACTTAAGCTACCTCGTGACAAGGATTTATTTTCTGTTTTCAGTACGTTATAACGTCAAACTTCATTATTAGAGCCTTTGAAGCATTTTAAATATATTAACGATCAATTAAAACTTACATGTGAATTAAAAACTTTGAAAGATTAAGTAATATTATTTTTATTCACACTTGAGCAAAGCGCCATCTGTTAGATTTTATACAAAAATATCGTAGTAAGCGTGATCTACGCGCTAACTCGTAGTGCGTTCGTATTGCTCGTCGTAATCAATCACTTTAGTTCTAATAATTTGAAAGGACATAATATTATGCATAATGCTAATAGTGCTGCATGTTTTCTACTGTAAACTTAAAATATTTAGGTTCCACAGAATATGATTGCATACTTGCAGAGTAGTTACTTAACATTAAAGTTTGAGTGATATTACGTGATACTACTTACTTAAATTTTGAAAATTACTTAACAATTTAATACATTGGTTTCATTTCTTGATATAATATTACCTATTACCTTTACAAGCATTTGCGATAATAAATGCATACACAACTTCTCAACACATATTGGTAGATTCCGAGATTAACTGATTCTAATAAAGAAAATTTTTTTTTTTATTGATAGGTAACTTTAAACAAATAAATAAATACCTAATTACTTTTACTTGTAAATTTATTTGGAATCCTTGGTCAATCAACTAATTGATAAATCTTATTTTACTTTTTTTGTATATCAATGTATTTTTGTATACTTAGATACTTAAGTACTTCCGTACTTACTTATTGTAAGTCAATTTTTATGAAACTCTTATCAATTAGGAACCCGTGTGAAACACACAGCATTTTATTGCATAGGTAGATAGGTAAAGGTAGGTATAATAATAATAATTAAATTAAGTATTCACGAACTACGTACTTACCTAGGTAGTTAGTTACCAACCACTTAAGAAGGTAGAAGTGAAACATGCAAATGGTTCTATTTACATTTTTGAGACAAATACCTGAATTTGACAAAAATTTGGTACTTATTCATATCCTAAGTGTAACACATATAATCATTAATGGGTACCTACTTCTATTAAAGTTTCCTTGAAGATACGCATCCAAGCATTTATAAACTACTTAGTTATACATTTAAATTATCAGCAATCCATAAAAAACGATTTCCTAATATCATTATCATTCCTACCCTCTTTCAAAATTGTCTCTCGCACAATCACTCTCCTACAAAAATCAATAGCATTAGTAAGGCTGTACAAACGAATTATACGAATGCCTTTGTGTGTGTTGTCAGTATTGCAGAGTGAGAAAAAACAAAAAAAACCGCGAACGAAAATTCTTGTAATAAAAATCAATCGGAGCGGAGAGAAGGCGCCGGGCGTGTAGGGGCGCCGGGCTTAGGGGCGCCAACTGGTCGCAGGCTACGAGAACGAGAGGACCTCCCTCCGCCCCCTGTCTGCATACCTACACTCGCTATAGTGCATCTCCCCTCGGTTCACCCCCGTGATTAACACACTTTTTTTTCAGGTGCTGTTTCACTCTAATCAAGACTTCTAAAGATTGTAGGAAACATTCTAAGAATTATAGGAATACTTCAACAAATAATCAAATAATAAAGAAACATTAATGCAGGATCGTTCAAAAATAACAGATATCGAATTGAAATGATTGTAAGGGTGGCTTTCGAGCACAAGGCGTTTGTTTTTATTTCTTTGGCGCGGAAAAAAATCAGCACGCGCCGCCCTGCACCTCCTAAACATGCGCCACGCAGCGACGCAAGCTCGACCGGGTATATGGCGGATTCACTTTCATTTGTGACAACTCTTCGCCGCCCGAAGGTCAGCGAGGTGCGAGGTAGTAAAGATTGTGGATACGAAGCATATATGTGGCGGCCGAGTGCTTACGGCGGCATCCGCTGACCGACTAGGTGAGCCCGTGAGTCGACCGACTATCGCACCCTCGCGTCTTCGTCGATTCCTTTTCTCTCGCGTTTATCGCGTCCGTTTTGATCCATCCTTCGTTATTCCGGAAGACGGTGAAAGTGTTTGTAACTTGAAGTGTTGTGATGAACGTGAATAGGCACTATGAATTTACGCATGTGTGACAAACACGTGCTTTTATTATGATTTTGTTGCCGTTATTAGCAAGTTTTATAGAACTGTGTAGGTATGTACGGAAAGTTATTTACCTATACCTGGAAGTGTTTATATTCTTGCTAGTTTTAAAGGTGTAAATAATTATCACTCGTATAGTTTTTTTTTCTTTTAAAATGTCTTTTGTATGAACGAATATCTAGTAATGTGTGATAGGTATGTACATACCTAGGTACCTTATCAAATATCAATCAAGTACTTACTCACTTATTAATTTATTACCAAGAAACAAAAGCTTAAATATCGTTCAGTACTAGAACTTTATTCGTGTATGTAGGTATCACGGATAGGTATACATATGACACCAGCCCCGTTTCAGTTCGTACTTGCATAGGTACTGTAAGTGAAAAAAATTAAAAAATATCACGAGACGGCTAATATGCCCTTGGTTAGAAAGAGATAGAAGTAAGTTACCACTCTTTCCGCGCGAATCGAGAAAAAATTCAATAAAGCTCGCCTCCTTTTGTCTAATTGCCTATGTAAACCTACTTATGTTGTGCTGATTGTTCGATTCCTGCAATTTTGTACGAAAGATGGAATTTAACGTTTTCTAGTAGGTACTGTAAGAACGATGTATTTACGTATATACCTAGGTCTTTTTTTAAGTCTATGATAGAGTTTGTTCATTCATTTTAATTGAATCAAACCTTATTAAATTTAAATCTATTTTTAATCTTAATATTCTTTAACTAGGATATGCCTGGACACGATCTATGCCAAGTGAAATGCGAGCAAACTTCAGATGATGAAATTCAACCCTTTCCTCGCGGTTTCCTCTGCATTCAAGTAAGTGAGCTTTGTTATCGTGGGACACGAAGACGCGGGTTCGAGACTTGTATGGGGTGAGAGATTCGACCTTTTCATAGTTGTCAAATGTTTCAACTTGCACAATTCATAGAGCAGCTTATTGTTAGTTTGTAGCCATTGATGAGCAAAATCCTAGGTAGAATGCACTCGAAATTTTGAGGTAAGTAGGTACATAGATACTTTGTTACTCTTTCATGCAAAAACGGGTTTAAGAATCTGTATAAAATTTGGTTCAGATATTGAATATTGTCGGGAGTAACACAGGATAATTTTTATCCCGATATTTCCGCTGGTGAAACAACTACTTAGTACTAAATAAATACGCTCTGAAAAGGGTTCGAACCGCGGGTCTTTCACCTTGCCGGTTGGTTGCTCTAATCATCTAAGCTTCTGGATCCTAGCTGATGCCATCGATATATTGGATTTTTTTCATTATACTGCTAACTTAGGTCCATCTTTGCAGCTTTACAACGCGAAATCACCGAGATCTTTACGGAAATTATAAAGTTACTGCGAATCTCAGACGGGCGATTACATTTAAATTTATTGAGCTACTATGTACCCATATACTTACTATAGATGCTATTTCAAAAGTTTTATACAAAATATGCTTTTTGATTCATCAAACGTTAAACCCGTTGCAGCGCTGCGAAGAGAATTAGTCGTCCATCTAGTAATGTGATTTTAGTTGCAGCACGACTAGCTTTAGACTTTCAACTAAAACAAAATGTTGCCGATCGGCAAAAAAGGCTGCAACAAAAAATCAGTAGGTACCTACCTAGTATGTTCTTTACGTTGGTAATATTAGTTCAATGTTTGTGGCACGGTGAATGCCGAATATACATCCCAAAAAACCGAGTCGCGGTCATATTGGATATGAGTCCGAGATTAGGTACATCTTATGATTTAAATTTTTTTTTGATGACCATTCGAACATCACCTTAATAGTGAAACTTTTAGTTAAAATACTGCAAAAAAACGTACCTAATTGCTCATACAAAAGATATGCCCAAAAATATCACCCTGAGGCATGATTAATGATAATTCCGATGACTTCTTTCGTTTTTGTGAACCCTCTGCATTTTGGTGTTTATTTTAGATTAAATGCATTAAAATAAAGTTGCATGATAGGCGTATTAGCATAAGCATATTTATCACAGAAAACACGGGCTCATTTCCTATCTATTCATCAAATCGATGTTTTATATGCTCAGCTCTAGTTATCAAGTAAATAGATACGTCTAAACCAATGTGCATTGAACTCATTTAGGTAATTATTACCTATTATAAAAAAGGTTACCTCAAATATAAATCGGCTCCAGGTCTTGATGATATCATTAGTACCGGACTGCCTTAAATTGGCAAATGTTATTCCAGTTTTCAAAACTGGTAGTCCAAATTGTTTCTCACCTGTTTCACTTCTTACCTGCTTTTCAAAGATTGTCGACAAATCGGTAAACAAAAGACTTTTATCCTTCCTCGAGAGTAATGAACTATTGGCTGAAAATTAATTTGGCTTTAGAAGGCACAGATCTACAGAAGATGCAATTACTTATCTAACTGACTTCTTAACTAAAATAATGGATAGTGGAACTTAGTTCCTTGGCGTGTTCCTTGATTTGGCTAAGGCATTCGACACTGTATCCCGAAAAATACTTTAAAAAAATGGAATTCCTTGGTGTGCGTGGAACGTCACTGCAATGGTTTAATTTAAATCGTATTTTGAAAACAGAAAGCAGAAGGTACGCGTTGGTGATTAGTGTAGTGACTTCTCTCATGTAAATTTTGGTGTTCCTCAGGAAAGTGTGCTGGGCCCGACTCTTTTCTTGATTTGCATAAATAACCTGTGTGAATTAAATCTTCCCAACACTGAAACACTTGCGTTTGCAGACGATACTGCACTTATTTTCTATGGTGAAACCTGGCAAAAAATCACTGATAGTGCAGAACATGGACTTAATGCGGTGTCATCCTGGCTAGATCAAAACCTTCTTTCATTAAATACCTCTAAAACCAATTTTTTTAATTTTAGTATTTCAAACCGAACCACTCCTTTGAATACAATTAAACTAAAATTGCATAAATGTCAATGGCGATTCCGCTCCCCCTTGTGACTGCCAACATTGAGAACTTAAAATCCATCAAATATTAAGGAATTCACATTGATGATAGATTAACATGGAATAAGCATATAGAATCCATAAAAGTTAGAATAAGTAAACTCAAATATGTTTTCTTAAAACTTAAGAACGTTGCTGAACCAGACCTTATACGGTATATTTACATGGCTTTATGCAAATCAATCCTTTCGTACTGTATAGTGGTGTGGGGGTCTGCATGTGGGGTTTAGCTGATCAAATTGGAACGTGCTCAAAGAAGTTTATTGAAGATTGCGTTCAGGAAACCTTACAATTATGATACAGATCTTTTATACAACATGTAACATAATGAAGAGATAATACTTAAGGGGATTGTAAGTTAGGTGATGTAGTTTATAAGTAACAGTAACATAAATAATTTGTTATCCTCACGGTTCGGCCGAAAAACAATTCAAAGTTTAGATCAAAATATCTAAGTGTTAACCCTAAAAACAGCTGTTAGCTTTTGATGAAATCTATTCGATAACAGATGGCGTAAAAATAAAGTGATGGCTAACTAAGACAGATACTACAAAGTTCAGCCGGTGCGAGAAAGGTCATAAGGTCACTGACTGCGGCACAAGTCTTGTTTTAGATTATTAGGTTAACTACGATTGTCAAAATATTTTGTTGTAAAATAATTAAATAAATTTGTATGAAAGTCTATATTATACCAGCAGTAATCATGCTAATTCCTTTATTGTATATTCTACGTATGGTATAGAAGCTAACCCTTAAGTTTTATCTCTCCATTTTGTTACACGTTGTATAGGGACTGCAATCTACTTATGGTTAGGTAGACAAATTTTTATTAAGACTACCATTCTTCGATTTCATTTGATCTCACTAAAGCAAAAAAAAAACAAAGGAAACATTCTCAAAGATCACTAAAATTGGAGGTACCTCTACTCAAAACTTCTTTCGCTCATAGATCCCACTCATTTTTGGGTCCTTTCCTCTATTCTATTGCTCATTCAAAGTTGGATTTAGCTCAAAACCTTAAAACCCGGTGCAAGAGAAAACCATGCTGGACTGGGAGCAAAAGAAAAACATAGAACGTGCCAACTGCTTCTCTTCCCGGGCATTCTGTAAAAGTCAGTTAAGGGACAAGTTTTATAGACATTTTTGCGGGCGATAGGCTGACCCCCTGTCACTGCAATAGTCTCTCTCCATCGTTATAATACCTTCAAATTTGTCAAACGTGACATCAGATGGTTTTATAGCCTCTGGTGTTCTGCCTACCCCATAAGGGATACAGGCGTGATGTTATGTATGTATGTATGAGGAAACTAATAAACTGGTTAAGAGGGTTTAATTATTTGCCAACTTAAACTTTACTTAAAGATCAAATAAAAAAAATATAATTGATATAAATTTTTTCTATAATTCTTTACACCTTCATACACATGCCTTCCAAATATTCTAACTCAATTACTCAACATAAAGTGTCAATAACTGTAATAAATGAAATATGTTGCCAAGAAATAGTAATTTAACTTTACTGTTTTGTCAGAAAATATTTTGTACATTTTAATTTTCATAAGATTCAGCCCAGTATACTACTGTCCTAATATCAACTTAACCTTAGCATTGAAATTAAATTCTACCATCATCATTATAACTAATAAGATAACACATTAAAAAAGTTCAAGATTGATCGAATGATGAGAATAGAATTAATAAGCCTAGATACTCGTATTACTACTTATATTAAGATTTTGGGTTGGCTTTACTGTACACAGTTTTTTGTGTTACTTACATACAGAATTTTACAATTTGGTTTATGTGTGTTTTGTTTATTACCTTTTTGGATTGTTTGATTTGTGTCAATTTAATGTATTTTAATCATAATTAGTACTTACTGCACTCTTTAAAGAAACTAGCCACCCACAACACAGGCAATCCTTGTGTGGGTTGTGCGCTCAAATATTTCAAACACATTACTTATTTTATTGTCACTAGTTATAAGGTAAATACTGTTTTCTTTAAAAAAATGAGAAATAGTAATTGGTGAAATTAAATAAATGATTATTATTATATTATATATGTATAGGTATTGGTAGGTGCCTACTTGATTTGAAATTAGGTCATCAGAACATTTTTGCTCCCTGGGTCCTGATCTGAACAACAAAATTACCTTACATGTTTTAAGAAACAGAAAATACATATATTGATGATGATTTGCGCTAGAGATGAGCTTATCTCTATTTATTGAAATTTGTACCTATTTGCGAACCAAAGAAAGAAACAAATATTTCCATCGGGCGGGATCAACTTCTCTCGTTTATCTACAGTAGCAAACTCTTGCAGTTTCATTTAATGATATGAAAACCTACGTATGAATGATCTATTTAACATAGAGCCCAGAAGAGAACTTATGACTGACGATAATTTGATAGTCTTTTCGACAGACTTTTTTATATATACCTAAAGTAAGGATGGGCGTCTATCTTCCATGACACCTGATGGTAACTGTTCATGAAAACTACGGTGTTAGACGTCAATCCACGACAAACCTATTTACTCGATGCATAAAAGTACCAGGACTATATAGGTCAGGGAAAATAGACGCAAGCAGTTCATACCAAACCTTGGCGACCCGTATCAAAAAGGAACTATCCAAGCGCTTAGTTTGACTTTTTGCAATATCCACCACATACGAATGAACGTTCTGCCTGCGTCTAGTAGTTCGATGGTAAAACGGTTAAAAGGGTGTGGGTTGGTTCAATTTGTTCAAACAGAGCACTCGCACACTCGCCAAAATGTGTCCTGCAGAACACGGTTAAACAAGCGACTTTACAATGCTCTACGGTCTGCGATTTTTCAGTTGTAAGGTCGATGTTGTTTACACATTCCAGGCCGTTCCACATTCTCGCGAGATTGTAATCGCGAATATGTATAGATACGGTCATTATCATTTTGACCCGAGAGACGCACACTGCTGCTGGACAGAGGCCTACCCCAAGATTCTTCACGTCATCGCTCGGTCCCGCGCCGCCCTCATCCGGTGTTTGACGTCACTAAAAGTATTATACTTACCTAAAGTTTATAAAACTTTTTGATTTTGATTTTTAACAAAAATCTCACCTTCAATATTTTTATCGCATTTGTATATTTCAACATTCTTACCATCACCAATCGTTACATTAGCAGTCAGCGTCCCTGGAGGAGCTGGCTCCATTGGCACCAGCAGGCCCGGCAGCCACTCCCGTGTGTGTCAAGCAGGAAATTGATGTTCAGGCTTCTACTTTAGAAGTTCTGGAGACCACCACTCTCAGCAATACAAAGGTAAGACAAGAATGAAATTTTAAAGGGCATTTTGAGTCTTATGAACTTTAAACGGGACTTTTAAGTAAGTACTTATTTTTCCTGAAAACGGCATATTTTTTGGTTTCAAAATCTCTTGATGGCAAGGTACCTAAAGTACGAAATGTTCCATGACATTGTCGATGACTATATGCTTCTATTACGCTAGAACGATCGCATTGAAACTACGTAATTAAATAAAATACTAGGTACCTAAGGTGGGTGTACCATGGAAGGCCACCAACGAATAAACCGTTTTAATTCATTTATTTACAGGATAAATGAAAGAAACAAATTGTTAAGTATTGTCTAACAGAGAATATAAATTATTTTTATTCTAGATGTAATCACTACTGAATAAATTTAATAACACAAACCCAAATTCGTTACAAATTCTTTAAAGACTTTCTTTTTCTTTATACCTGTTGGGCTTTTTATTTATCTTGAATTATTAAGACTGCTTTAGTTACCTATTTCTTTTTTATTTAGCTTTCAATTTACGATTTTAATTAAATTTCTTTCTCTTGTTAACGCCTTTAATTATACGTGTAAACTTGTAATTGGCCTTCAGCTACTAACGCACGGCTTGCATCAGTGATTGTTTATTCGTTTACAAATGTACCTAGCTGTAAGTTTTCTTAAAATTCTTAAAATAAAGTAATCACGCCTTACATGCCGCAGAATTACATTATTATTGTATGTCAATTTAGACGCAAAATGGGGTCACACGAGTTAACTCTATGTTCTTGTCTACCGTAAGCACCGATCTATATTTAAACATGCTAGTGGGTATAGAATCTCGTAGAAATATTTTTGTAAGCAGACAAAAGTACCTATGTACCTGTGATACTTATTCTAAGCAGGCCAATTGTAGGAAATTTTATAGTTATTATTATTTCATACTTAGCTTGTTGTGATTCTGCTTTTTCCTGCTTTTCTGAATGATTTTTGTCTTGTTACAGAGTCCGCATTTCATTGATCATTTGGAGTCACGATTAGGTACGATCAGTGACACAACGGAGTTTATGCCGTTTCTAACAGTTAAAGATGAACCCTTATCTGAAGGAGGTATAGTATTTAATGTAAAACAAGTTGAGTCTGATCTGCGGCTTAATGGGAACAGATTGAATCTAGTAGATAACACTGTTTTTCTTGGAATTACCTTAGATTCTAAATTGCAATGGGGCGCCCATATCTCACAACTAGCGAGTAGACTTAGTTCTGCAGCGTTCGCGGTAAAGAAAATTCGCTCATTGACTGATGTTAATACAGCGAAGCTGGTATATTTTAGTTATTTTCATAGTATAATGTCCTATGGCATCCTACTTTGGGGCAATGCCGCAGATATTGACACGATATTTACACTGCAGAAAAGGGCTATTCGTGGAATGTATAAACTTGGAAACAGACTCTTCGAGAAAAGTTTAAAGAGATTGGTATCTTGACCCTTGCATCACAATATATTTATGAAAACATTATGTATATTTATAAGAATAGTAATAAATTTAAAACTAGGAAAGATAATCATGATACAAATTACTCTGTAAGGACTAGGAACGACCATAAGTTAGCGTTTCCTAAATTAAGGCTGGCTAAAAGCAGCAAATCATTTATTGGAATGTCAATACGTATATATAACAAAATTCCGAAGTCAATTCAATCCCTGCCATTCAATAAATTTAAATCAATCGTTAAAAACACTCTTTCTCGAAAAGCTTATTATAAAACTAAAGATTACTTAGATGATAAAAAGGCATGGGATTAAGCACAACAGGATATTTCTAAAAGTTTCTAATTACTTAATAATTTTGTTTACAGCTTGGCTGTGCAGTATATGTATGACATGCTGGTGACTGTCCCACTCACTTTTTTTTTTTGTCAAGACATCAGCAAGACCGTCATGCTCGCTCAGGCGGCATGGCTAGTGGTAGCGTCGGGTATCGGGTCACCCTCTTCCCTAAAATATGGTTGAGGAGGGTGATGGCTGGTGCTTGCGTTAACTCGTGAACGGGTGCTGCTAGCGGTGCCAGGTTTTGCTAATGATACTATGACTATTTTATTCCATTCTTGTTCAAATACTCTGGTCCCAGTTTGTCATATTCGTATTGTGCATCCATAGCTAATTGCATCTGCTATGTAAGCAATTTGGTTGTGGCATGACATTGGCTCTCACAATTAGCTGTCTTGTGTTTGTTTTTTTTTCATGTCACGGTCAATTTGTACTGTACCTATTTGTATTAATTTGATAAATCTGACTGAAAAAGAGTGCCAAGAGTTTTTTTCCGCCGGCTTTTTTTGTCTCTTGGTCTACTGTAATATCTTATTTAACAACTATCAACAACTAGTTAAAGCCGAAGTATGTGATGACTGACTTCATCAAGTGTTTTGTGAAATTCCTAAGATTAATAAAACTTTTTGAATTTTGAATTTTGAATTTTATGAAAATGTCCCTAAAAACATGCTTGTATCCTATGCTGAAAGAGTATGTTATATTTAAGATTGTGAATAGTGAAAATCTAATACAATGGCTTTAGTGCTACAATTTACAAAACGTTAGCTGGAAAATCAATCATTCCAAAAATCCATTTATATGATAATCAATCATTCAATATAAAAAATAATTTGGCTTCAGGTAAGTCGCACACTATGCCGGGGCGCATCGAAGCGCAATAATCCGCCTGCATCATTCGCATATATTTTCTATGACATGCGACTCGCCTCGTCGTGGGCATAATAATAGTTCATATAAAAGTATGAGAGGCTCACAACGCAAAAAAACCTTTTATACATTTTATATGAAGTATCGCACACTATGCCGGGGCGGGGCGGGTCGCATTTCATATAAAGTGTATGCGATTGCAGTAGGCGGATTATTTCGCTGCGATGCGCCCCGGCATAGTGTGTGCCACTATGCCGGGGCGTTACCTTAAGCCATATTATTTTATATATTGAAAGATTGGTTATCATATAAATAGATTTTTACCTTACCTACGTACCTTTATGCTGCACCAACTTTATCGTTATCAGTTTCTTAATGTCGTTTGAATGTTCATTTATTTTCAAGCTTAACCAACAAAGACAGTCTATTTCCCGTATAATCTATTTTAAGATGAATCGCTAGATAAATGTAGCCTCAGTTAGTAGCAACACAACTTACTATTTTTATTCAATTAGGTAACTAGTCTTATTTTAAAGGACCTAATCCAGTAGCGGTTGATATATTTTCAACTGATCCAACACGACACGTACACTCAAAGTCACTTATAACGTTTCATTGTAATAGAAACTCATGTCCATGTTTTGAAACCACCACGCAGAGCAACCACTTCTAAGTGGCGAAGACACCAGCGATTCCTGCAGCAACCACGATGCGATTACCAGAGGCAGCCCCAAAAGCTGGTCGCAACAGGACATGGAAAATGCTTTGGATGCCTTGAGAAATCACAACATGACTTTAACTAAGGTACTTATGTCAGTTTCATTGACTTTTGTTATCAGGTATTTTT
>OX101738.1:17500-40000 GCA_944452665.1 Stenoptilia bipunctidactyla | reverse complement strand
GGACGCAACCTTTGTTCGTGCTTTTAGTACACTCTTCCCCGGCGTACCTTACCTTTACTTTTCTGCAGTCGAGGTAACTGTCTAGCAATCTCCTGATATTCACGGGGCACTTTTCCTCAGCCAGTCTGACTCTAATTGCTGGCCACCATGCGCTGTCGAAGGCGCCCTCTATATCTAGCGACACCAGAGTAATTAGCTTTTTAGAGCGTAACTTACTCTGTACGTGTTCAACCAGATTATAGAGGGCGTCTTCGGTGCTCTTCTGGGGCATAAAGCCATACTGGCGAGTACTCATCCGTGGTAACAGGTGATGCCTCAGTCTTCCTACGGTCATTTTCTCCAGGATCTTCCCAAGGACAGGTAATAGACCAATCGGTCTATACGATTTGGGACTATGGTAGTCGTCCTTGCCCGGTTTTCTCAGCGCCACTACTGTGGCTTCCTTCCAGATGTCCGGGAAGT
The DNA here is from genome assembly GCA_944452665.1 of Stenoptilia bipunctidactyla. Classification (NCBI taxonomy): domain Eukaryota; kingdom Metazoa; phylum Arthropoda; class Insecta; order Lepidoptera; family Pterophoridae; genus Stenoptilia; species Stenoptilia bipunctidactyla. The sequence continues at coordinate 39,538 of OX101738.1, read as the reverse complement.
GTCCCAACTGAAGACACTTGTTTGCCAGGGCAAGGAATAGTTCTGGATCCTGGCTGATGGCTCGACTGCAGATATCTGCCGTGAAACCGTCCGCTCCAGGGGCCTTCTTCGGGTTGAAGCCCCTAACTGCGGTCATCAACTCTGTGAGGGTGAATGGCGGATCGTGTTCTTCATTTTCGGTTTCGGCATTGATAGTTTTGGCTGTTTGCCTAATTTTTCGGTGGTACTCGCCTTCTCCCTCTTCTCTATCTTCAGGGTAGAAGGTCTCTGCTAGTAAGGCAGCCGATTCTTTGGGGTTTAGGTGTACTCCACCGTGAAGGAGTGGCAGGTCCTCTGTCCGTGCAGTTGTTCCTTTAATAACCCGGTATATACCTTGCCATACTCCTTCATTGTCTTGTTTGTTGCAGAAGTCCTTCCATGAGGCAATTTGGGCTTTCTTGGCAGCGCTTTCGTATTTTTCCTTTATTTTCAGGTACTCAGTAACAACGTGATCCCTACGTATCGGTGCTGCACAGCGGATACGGCGTCTCTTGGTAGCGACTTCCCTCTTCAGCTCTGCCAATTCCTCTGACCACCACGGAACGGTAAGGAATTCCTTTTGGTTTTTGTGTGGAATGCTGTGCTCGCAGGCTTCAGAGAGGGCTTTCGTGTATGCTAAAACTGCGTTTTCGAGCTCAGCAACTGAGCCTATCTTGCGAACTTCGACCAGGGCTAGGTTTTCGGCAAGAACTAATTGGGACAGTTTCACATGAAACTGATCCCAATTAGCCTTTTTCGTGTTATAAAGCCGCGTGGTCCTCTCCACTCTCAGGCCCCTCTCACGCTTCAGCTTTATAGTCATGAAAACGCAGTTGTGGTCCGATGAAATCGTACCTTGCTCCACTCGCCAGTCAGCTACCAAGTCGAGCATGTCCAGAGAACACATTGTTACGTCTACAAAACTGGTGTACGTTTTGTTGCCCCTGACCGTCTCAAAGGTGGGCTTATCTCCTACGTTGAGTACCTGAAGGTCCAACTCTTCCAGGGTCCCGGACATCTCTTCTCCCCTGAGGTCGACCTTTTTGCTGCCCCACCAGGTGCTCTTTGCGTTGGAGTCTCCTCCGAATAGCAGTAATCTTGGGCCCAATTCCTTGTGTATACATCGCAACTGCTCCAAGTATGGCTCTATGGGCTGATCCGGCTCGAAGTAGAAGGACACGAGTGCGATTTCCCAGGTGCTGGATCGGATCCCCACCACAACGATGTTGTTTGTGGTGAGTTTCGGGTACTGGATGACGTCAATGTCTCTATCAAAGATAGCTATTGCCGCCTTCACTGTCCCACTTCCATCGTCCGCACACTGGTAGACTCTCGCGCCTCGATAGCTCTTCATCCTTCTTACCGCCCCCACATATGGCTCCTGAAGCAGTGCTACGGCGATGTTCCGCTCTCTGGCCTCGAGCATCAGCTCTAGAGTTGCCAGTTCACTCCTCTGTAGATTTATCTGGGCCACTGCTATTCCTCTGGTGGTTTGGTCTGCCCTGTAATTGCCTGGGGTGCCCTTAGCAGTAAGCTACTTGGTTAGGTTAGGTTAGGTTAGGTTAGGTTAGGTTAGGTTAGGTTAGGTTAGGTTAGGTTAGGTTAGGTTAGGTTAGGTTAGGTTAGGTTAGGTTAGGTTAGGTTAGGTTAGGTTAGGTTAGGTTAGGTTAGGTTAGGTTAGGTTAGGTTAGGTTAGGTTAGGTTAGGTTAGGTTAGGTTAGGTTAGGTTAGGTTAGGTTAGGTTAGGTTAGGTTAGGTTAGGTTAGGTTAGGTTAGGTTAGGTTAGGTTAGGTTAGGTTAGGTTAGGTTAGGTTAGGTTAGGTTAGGTTAGGTTAGGTTAGGTTAGGTTAGGTTAGGTTAGGTTAGGTTAGGTTAGGTTAGGTTAGGTTAGGTTAGGTTAGGTTAGGTTAGGTTAGGTTAGGTTAGGTTAGGTTAGGTTAGGTTAGGTTAGGTTAGGTTAGGTTAGGTTAGGTTAGGTTAGGTTAGGTTAGGTTAGGTTAGGTTAGGTTAGGTTAGGTTAGGTTAGGTTAGGTTAGGTTAGGTTAGGTTAGGTTAGGTTAGGTTAGGTTAGGTTAGGTTAGGTTAGGTTAGGTTAGGTTAGGTTAGGTTAGGTTAGGTTAGGTTAGGTTAGGTTAGGTTAGGTTAGGTTAGGTTAGGTTAGGTTAGGTTAGGTTAGGTTAGGTTAGGTTAGGTTAGGTTAGGTTAGGTTAGGTTAGGTTAGGTTAGGTTAGGTTAGGTTAGGTTAGGTTAGGTTAGGTTAGGTTAGGTTAGGTTAGGTTAGGTTAGGTTAGGTTAGGTTAGGTTAGGTTAGGTTAGGTTAGGTTAGGTTAGGTTAGGTTAGGTTAGGTTTTTTTTTTTTTTTTTTTATAATAATCTGGTCCCCTGATAGGTAAAAGGGTTATTTGGAGATCTTTTGGCATGTCTTTCTATTTTTTTTCATGCAGTGTTCTTTTCAATTTAGCCACTGTGGGCTTAGTCTTATAATTTAGTTTATTTCTCGTTTTATTATTACAATATTATTTACTTCTTCTTATTTTACACATTACTATATACTGATTCTACTGATTACAATTTTTACTTTATATTGGCTTTAGATTTACAATTTTCTATAAACTGACATAAGTTTTACAATTATGTTATGTGGACAACTTTACAATTTTGACATTTTTAACGTTTAGGTTACAATACTTATTTACATGATGTGAGGCTTACATTACAATGTTGACAAGTTTAAGAGTTACAAAGTTTTACAAAGGAATGTTAACTTTTATAGATTTACAATTGGTTTTAATCTATAGGCTAAGTATATATACAAATTTTACAGGTTTTTTTTTTTTTTTTTTTTTTTTTTTTTACTTTTTTAATATTGTTTTTGTTGTTGGCTGGGCGGGTATCCGCAACTTACAGGCTAATCTTATTTGCTATTTGCGACGTATCAAGGTACTTTTATTTACAGGTATAATTTGGTGCTTATATCTACTATTTACTTAATTACTACTTACATTTTATACTGATATCTATACAACTAAATACAATATAAACACATTTTATATGAATTAGTTGTTTTGTTTATCTGAATTTCGTTTAAATACTATTGTCCCTATCCTAGTGATATAATCAATTATTTCATCTTTCTCTATGTTGTCTCTGAGAGACTCCATATTTATTGCGACTCCTAGTTTTTGCTCTAGGTCGTACCTAGTTGCGGCAGTAATAGGGCATTCTGTTAAAATATGTGGCACGGTCTCTTCCACATCGGGGTCACATACACAATTTGGTCTAGTCCTACATTTAAAGCGGTGTAGATATTGGCCGAAACCACCGTGGCCTGTAAACATTTGTGTTAGAATACCTGTTGGTCTGATTTTCTTGACAAATTTAAAAGCTTTTACAGTATCTGGGAAAAATTGTTTGGTGATGGCAGCGGTTTCTCCCGCCCTGTATCTATCACTCCATTCGTTGATGGATTTACACCGTATCTGCCTTTTAACGTAGGACAATGGGCATTTATCGTAGTCTGGTTTTTTCCTGGTGTTCTGCGCGGCATTCTTGGCGAGCTCGTCCGCCCTTTCATTTCCTGGCAGACCGGCATGAGCTTTGATCCAGAACAAAGATACATCTTTGTTCTGTTCCAAAGCCCGACGCAGGTTGCTGCGAATACCGACTGCCAGGGGATGTGTCGACTTGTTACTAGTGACCGTCTCCAATGCGGCTCTCGAGTCACTGTAGATACCGTAACTCATCGCAGGACTTTTCACGACCTCGCACACCGCCCTGTATATGGCCACGAGTTCGGCCTGGTACACCGTGCAGTAATCGGACAGCTTGATCTTGACGGATCGGGTCTCGGCTGCACCATCCCAAAAGGATAGCGCAGCTCCGACCTTCCCGTCGATCTTGCTGCCGTCGGTGAATATTCGCACCGTCTGCACGTTGTACTGATCCAGGTCGTGTTGATCATTTAGGCATATGAACTTCGTGTCCAAATCCAAGGCTGGGTGTCCGAGATCCTGAAAGGGGACGACTCTCTCGGCCTCTCTGTCTGCTGGCACGAACTGGGATGACCCTCTCCTCGCTTCATACAGAGCGGCTGCTTCCTGTATACGGAGGTCTAGAGGCAGTATCCCAGCCAGTGTCAGCGCCGCGTGTAGGGATACCGTTCGGTACGACTTGGATATCTTCTGCGCGAAGCCACGCTGTAGGTTGTTGAGTATCTTCTGAATGCCTATTTTCTTTGTTGCTGGAGCCCATACTCCCGCCGCATATGTGATGATTGGTTCGACGGTGGCGGTGTAGATGGTCTTTATGACCTCAGGGTGGAGACCCCAAGTGGACTTAGCGGCCCTGGACAACTGTTTGTAGACGTTAAGGGCCTTACGCGCTACGTTTACAACGTGGGTGTTAAAGGTCAGTTTATTGTCCAGGGTGAGTCCGAGGATCTTCATGTCTTTGGACATACCAATGTCGACCCCTCCCATCCTCAGGAGTGGGGTGTCGAATTTCAGCTTGTTGGTTATCACCATTGCACAAGTCTTGTGCGGTGCGAACCTCAGCTTGTTTTCGACCCCCCACTCCTGAACACAGGCAAGGGTCTCGTTGGCCCGTCGCTGGACCTCCAACCCAGTGTCACCGTCAAACACAATCACCACATCATCCGCAAATGCCTGGCAAAAAATGCCGTCTCTTCCCATCTTCTTCAGCAGGGGGTCTAGAAGGACGTTCCAGAGTATAGGTCCCCCGATGGACCCCTGGACGCAACCTTTGTTCGTACTTTTAGTACACTCTTCCCCGGCGTACCTTACCTTTACTTTTCTGCAGTCGAGATAACTGTCTAGCAATCTCCTGATGTTCACGGGGCACTTTTCCTCAGCCAGTCTAACTCTGATTGCTGGCCACCATGCGCTGTCGAAGGCGCCCTCTATATCCAGCGACACCAGAGTAATTAGCTTCTTAGAGCGTAACTTACTCTGTACGTGTTCAACCAGATTATAGAGTGCGTCTTCGGTGCTCTTCTGGGGCATAAAGCCATATTGGCGAGTACTCATCCGTGGTAACAGGTGATGCTTCAGTCTTCCTACGGTCATTTTCTCCAGGATCTTTCCAAGGACCGGTAATAGACCAATCGGTCTGTATGACTTGGGACTATGGTAGTCGTCCTTGCCCGGTTTTCTCAGCGCCACAACTGTGGCTTCCTTCCAGATGTCCGGGAAGTGTCCCAACTGAAGACACTTGTTTGCCAGGGCAAGGAATAGTTCTGGATCCTGGCTGATTGCTCGACTGCAGATATCTGCCGTGAAACCGTCCGCTCCAGGGGCCTTCTTCGGGTTGAAGCCCCTAACTGCGGTCATCAATTCTGTGAGGGTGAATGGCGGATCATGTTCTTCGTTATCGGTTTCGGCATTGATTGTATTGGCTGTTTGCCTTATATTGCGGTGGTATTCGCCTTCTCCCTCTTCTCTATCTTCAGGGTAGAAGGTCTCTGCTAGTAAGGCCGCCGATTCTTTGGGATTTAGGTGTACCCCACCGTGAAGGAGTGGCAGGTCCTCTGTCCGTGCAGTTGTTCCTTTAATAACCCGGTATATACCTTGCCATACTCCTTCATTGTCTTGTTTGTTGCAAAAGTCCTTCCATGAGGCAATTTGGGCTTTTTTGGCAGCGCTCTCATATTTTTCCTTGATTTTCAGGTACTCAGTAACAACGTGATCTCTACGTATCGGTGCTGCACAGCGGATACGGCGTCTCTTGGTAGCGACTTCCCTCTTCAGCTCTGCCAATTCCTCTGACCACCACGGAACGGTAAGGAATTCCTTTTGGCTTTTATGTGGAATGCTGTGCTCGCAGGCTTCAGAGAGGGCTTTCGTGTATGCTAAAACTGCGTTTTCGAGCTCAGCAACTGAGCCTATCTTGCGAACTTCGACCAGGGCTAGGTTTTCGGCAAGAACTAATTGGGACAGTTTCGCATGAAACTGATCCCAATTAGCCTTTTTCGTGTTATAAAGCCGCGTGGTCCTCTCCACTCTCAGGCCCCTCTCACGCTTCAGCTTTATAGTCATGAAAACGCAGTTGTGGTCCGATGAAATCAAACCTTGCTCCACTCGCCAGTCTGCTACCAAGTCGAGCATGTCCAGAGAACACATTGTTACATCTACAAAACTGGTGTATGTTTTGTTGCCCCTGACCGTTTCAAAGGTGGGCTTATCTCCTACGTTGAGTACCTGAAGGTCCAACTCTTCCAGGGTCCCGGACATCTCTTCTCCCCTGAGGTCAACCTTTTTGCTGCCCCACCAGGTGCTCTTTGCATTGGAGTCTCCTCCGAATAGCAGTAGTCTTGGGCCCAATTCCTTGTGTATACATCGCAACTGCTCCAAGTAAGGCTCTATGGGCTGGTCCGGCTCAAAGTAAAAGGAGACGAGTGCGATTTCCCAGGTGCTGGATCGGATCCCTACCACGACAATGTTGTTCGTGGTAAGTTTCGGGTACTGGATGACGTCAATGTCTCTATCAAAGATAGCTATTGCCGCCTTCACGGTCCCACTTCCATCGTCCGCACACTGGTAGACTCTCGCGCCCCGATAACTCTTCATTCTCCTTACCGCCCCCACATATGGCTCCTGAAGCAGTGCTACGGCGATGTTCCGCTCTCTGGCCTCGAGCATCAGCTCTAGAGTTGCCAGTTCACTCCTCTGCAGATTTATCTGGGCCACTGCTATTCCTCTGGTGGATTGGTCTGCCCTGTAATTGCCTGTGGTGCCTTTAGCAATAGGCTACTTTAGCCCTCGCTATGGCATCCCATTTGCTGCGAATGGGGCACTCTTCGCTGAACGCATTGTGGTTCGCGTTAGCCATCTTGGCTCGAGTGCAGTTTGTGCAATTTGCGGGTATTCCCGCCAGCCAATCCTCACACTGGTTCTTCATGTGAGAACCTCCACAGTGGCTGCATTTTGTCTCCTTCTCGGTGCAGTACTTTCTCCCATGTCCGTACCCCAGACATGTGGAACACTGCATGAGTGGCGATTGGTCTGCCACTTTCACCCGCTGTATGTCGATATGGACAGCTCCAACATCCAGCATCTTCTTCCATATAGTCGGCGATGTTGTTACAACAATATGGCAAGTATGCGGGTTTCGCGTTCTTCTGCGATATTTTACCGTGACTCTATCCTCATCAGGATTGAGATCGCGAAAGATCCCCGCATTCTGGTTCCTAAGGGCCCCCACTATCTCTTCGTCACTATTGCGGTTAGGTTAGGTTAGGTTAGGTTAGGTTAGGTTAGGTTAGGTTAGGTTAGGTTAGGTTAGGTTAGGTTAGGTTAGGTTAGGTTAGGTTAGGTTAGGTTAGGTTAGGTTAGGTTAGGTTAGGTTAGGTTAGGTTAGGTTAGGTTAGGTTAGGTTAGGTTAGGTTAGGTTAGGTTAGGTTAGGTTAGGTTAGGTTAGGTTAGGTTAGGTTAGGTTAGGTTAGGTTAGGTTAGGTTAGGTTAGGTTAGGTTAGGTTAGGTTAGGTTAGGTTAGGTTAGGTTAGGTTAGGTTAGGTTAGGTTAGGTTAGGTTAGGTTAGGTTAGGTTAGGTTAGGTTAGGTTAGGTTAGGTTAGGTTAGGTTAGGTTAGGTTAGGTTAGGTTAGGTTAGGTTAGGTTAGGTTAGGTTAGGTTAGGTTAGGTTAGGTTAGGTTAGGTTAGGTTAGGTTAGGTTAGGTTAGGTTAGGTTTTTTTTTTTTTTTTTTTTTTTTTTTTTTTTTTTTTTTATACTGGTCCCCTGATAGGTAAAAGGGTTTTTTATTAAACGAGCTCTTTTGGCATGTTGTCATTTTTTCATGCAATGTTCTTTTCTCATTAGCCACTATGGGCTTACATCAGTTTTATTTCTTACATTTTAAGGTTATATCTAATTCTTACTAAGTTTTTGGTTTTCGGTCAAATCCTTACTCTTATTTCACATAATTTTGTTCTTAATAATAATTCGTTTACATTTCTTTCCAAATTTACAATATTTTACGGTAACATTTTTTGCTATTTTGCTTCCAAACTATATAACTTTAACTTTAACAAATTCAATATTTTGATTTTCGATGTTGTCTATTACATTCAAAGGTTTACAGGTTTATCAATTACATTTTTATATAAAAAGTTCCAGAGCGGGTTTACGTGTTTCAAGTATAACACAGTTTTTCCATTTACTATCTGCGGATTTACAGGTACATATTATTTACAATTTTGAAGCTTATATACAACATTTGGATACCTTTACAACTTTTCTTATTTCTATTTTACATTTTCAGACTGCTAACTTATAACTAAAAGAAATATAAAACTATTTTATATTTTCTAGTTACTTTGTACATCTGCATTTCTTTTCACCACTTGCGTCCCTACTTTTGTTAAAAAATCTATTACTTCTTCGTTATTTACATTGTCACTTAAAGTTTGCATACTTATAGTGATCCCCATTTTTTGTTCTATATTGTACCTAAGAGTGGCGGTGGTTGGGCACTCTACTAAAATATGCGGCACCGTTTCCTCTACATTCGGGTCACAGATGCAGTTCGGACTGCTTCTACACTTGAACCTGTGGAGGTATTGGCCGAAGCCTCCATGGCCTGTTAGAATTTGCGTGAGAATACCTGCTGGTCGGATTTTCTTTACAAATTTAAATGACATAACAGGGTCTGGGAAAAATAATTTTGTTATTGAGGCAGTTTCTCCTGCAATGTACCTCGCACTCCATTTTTGAACAGATTCACTACGTATTTGACGTTTTACGTAGGAGATTGGACACTTGTCATAGTCCGGTTTCCGTTTCGTGTTCCGTGCGGCTTCTTTGGCGAGCTCATCTGCCCTTTCATTGCCTGGCAGACCAGCATGGGCTTTGATCCAGAACAAAGATACATCTTTGCTCTGTTCCAAAGCCCGACGCAGGTTGCTGCGAATACTGACTGCCAGGGAATGCGTTGATTGGTTACTAGTGACCGTCTCCAATGCGGCTCTCGAGTCACTGTATACACCATAACTCAACTGAGGACTTTTCACAATCTCACACGTCGCCCTGTATATGGCAACAAGTTCGGCCTGGTATACCGTGCAGTAGTCGGACAGCTTGATTTTGACGGATCGGGTCTCGGCTGTGTCATCCCAAAAGGATAGCGCAGCTCCAACCTTCCCGTCAATCTTGCTGCCGTCGGTGTATATCCGCACCGCCTGCACGTTATATCGATCAAGGTCTTGTTGATCGCTTAGGCATGTGAACTTGGTATCCATATCCAGGGCTGGGTGTGCAAGATCCCGAAAACAGGTGACTCTCTCGGCCTCTCTGTCAGCTGGCACGAACTGGGATGACCCTCTCCTCGCTTCATACAGAGCAGCTGCTTCCTGTATACGGAGGTCTAGAGGCAGTATCCCAGCCAGTGTCAGCGCCGCGTGCAAGGATACCGTACGATAGGACTTGGCAATCTTCTGTGCGAAGCCTCGTTGCACAGTGTTCAAGATCTTCTGGATGCCGATCTTCTGCGTAGCAGGTGCCCATACAGCCGCCGCGTAGGTGATGATTGGTTCGACGGTGGCGGTGTAAATGGTCTTAATGACCTCTGGGTGGAGACCCCACGTGGACTTTGCGGCCCTGGACAACTGTTTGTAAACGTTAAGGGCCTTACGCGCTACGTTTACAACATGGGTGTTGAAGGTCAGTTTATTGTCCAGGGTGAGTCCGAGGATCTTAATATCTTTGGACATGCCAATGTCGACCCCTCCCATCCTCAGGAGCGGGGTGTCGAATTTCAGCTTGTTGGTCAGCACCATTGCACATGTTTTGTGCGGTGCAAACCTAAGCTTGTTTTCGACCCCCCACTCCCGAACACAGGCAAGGGTCTCGTTGGCCCGTCGCTGGACCTCCAACCCAGTGTCACCGTCAAATGCAATCACCACATCATCCGCAAAAGCCTGGCAAAAAATGCCATCCTCTTCCATCTTCTTGAGCAGTGGGTCTAGAAGGACGTTCCAGAGTATGGGTCCCCCGATAGACCCCTGGACGCAACCTTTGTTTGTTCTCTTTGTACACTCTTCCCCGGCGTACCTTACGTTTACTTTTCTGCAGTCGAGATAACTGTCTAGCAATCTCCTTATATTCACGGGGCATTTTTCCTCAGCCAGTCTGACTCTGATTGCTGGCCACCATGCGCTATCGAAGGCGCCCTCTATATCCAGTGACACCAGCGTAATTAGCTTTTTAAGCCGCAACTTACTCTGTACGTGTTTAACTAGATTATAGAGTGCGTCCTCGGTGCTCCTCTGGGGCATAAAGCCGTACTGGCGAGTACTCAGCCGTGGTACCAGGTGATGCTTCAGTCTTCCTACGGTCATTTTCTCCAGGATCTTCCCAAGGACCGGTAAAAGACCAATCGGTCTATACGATTTGGGACTATGATAGTCGTCCTTGCCCGGTTTTCTCAGCGCCACAACTGTGGCTTCCTTCCAGATGTCCGGGAAGTGTCCCAACTGAAGACACTTGTTTGCCAGGGCAAGGAATAGTTCTGGATCCTGGCTGATGGCTCGACTGCAGATATCTGCCGTGAAACCGTCCGCTCCAGGGGCTTTCTTCGGGTTGAAGCCCCTAACTGCGGTCATCAACTCTGTGAGGGTGAATGGCGGATCGTGATGTTCGTTTTCGGTTTCGGCATTGATTGTATTGGCTGTTTGCCTTATTTTGCGGTGGTATTCACCTTCTCCCTCTTCGCTATCTTCAGGGTAGAAGGTCTCTGCTAGTAAGGCCGCCGATTCTTTGGGGTTTAGGTGTACTCCACCGTGAAGGAGTGGCAGGTCCTCTGTCCGTGCAGTTGTTCCTCTAATAACCCGGTATATACCTTGCCATAGTCCTTCGTTGTCCTGTTTGTTGCAGAAGTCCTTCCATGAGGCAATCTGGGCTTTCTTGGCAGCATTTTCATACTTTTCCTTGATTTTCAGGTACTCAGTAACAACGTGTTCCCGGCGTATCGGTGCTGCACAGCGGATACGGCGTCTCTTGGTAGCGACTTCCCTCTTCAGCTCTGCCAATTCCTCTGACCACCACGGAACGGTAAGGAATTCCTTTTGGTTTTTATGTGGAATGCTGTGCTCGCAGGCTTCAGAGAGGGCTTTCGTGTAAGCTAGAACTGCATTTTCAAGCTCAGCTACTGAGCCTATATTCTGAACTTCGACCAGGGCTAGGTTCGCTTCAAGAACTAATTGGGACAGTTTCGCATGAAACTGATCCCAATTAGCCTTTTTCGTGTTATAAAGCCGCGTGGTCCTCTCCACTCTCAGGCCCCTCTCACGCTTCAGCTTTATATTCAGGAAAATGCAGTTATGGTCCGATGAAATCGTCCCTTGCTCCACTCGCCAGTCGTTTACCAGATCGAGCATATCCAGAGAACACATTGTTACATCAACAAAACTGGTGTACGTTTTGTTGCCCCTGACCGTTTCAAAGGTGGGCTTGTCTCCTACGTTGAGTACCTGAAGGTTCAACTCTTCCAGGGTCCCGGACATCTCTTCTCCCCTGAGGTCGACCTTTTTGCTGCCCCACCAGGTGCTCTTTGCGTTTGAGTCTCCTCCGAATAACAGTAATCTTGGGCCCAACTCCTTGTGTATACATCGCAACTGCTCCAAGTATGGCTCTATGGGCTGATCCGGCTCAAAGTAGAAGGACACGAGTGCGATTTCCCAAGTGCTGGATCGGATCCCCACCACAACAATGTTGTTTGTGGTGAGTTTCGGGTACTGGATGACGTCAATGTCTCTATCAAAGATAGCTATTGCCGCCTTCACAGTCCCACTTCCATCATCCGCACATTGGTAGACTCTCGCACCTCGATAATTCTTCATCCTTCTTACCGCCCCCACATACGGCTCCTGAAGCAGTGCTACGGCGATGTTCCGCTCTCTGGCCTCGAGCATTAGCTCTAGAGTTGCCAGTTCACACCTCTGTAAATTTATCTGGGCCACTGCTATTCCTCTGGTGGATTGGTCTGCCCTGTGATTGCCTGAGGTGCCCTTAGCAATACGCTACTTTAGCTCTTGCTATGGCTTCCCACTTGCTGCGGATGGGGCACTCTTCACTAAACGCGTTGTGTTCCGCGTTAGCCATTTTGGCTCGAGTGCAGTTTGTGCACTTAGGTGGTAACCCCGCCAGCCAGTCCTCACATTCTCCCTTCATGTGAGATCCACCGCAGTGGCTACACTTTATTACCTTTTCTGTACAAAATTTTCTTCCGTGTCCGTATCCAAGACACATAGAACATTGCATTAAGGGCGACTGGTCTGCCACTTTCACGCGTTGAATGTCAATGTGTGCTGTCCCGATTTCTAACATCCTCCTCCATATTGTTGGCGATGTTGTAATCACAATATGGCAGGTGTGCGGGTTTCGGGTCCTTCTGCGATATTTCACCATCACTCTGTCGTTCTCAGGTTTAAGGTCACGAAAGACTCCCGCGTTCTGGTTCCTAAGGGCCCTCACTATCTCTTCGTCACTATTGCATTGCAATACTCCCTTAAGAACCAGAAGCGGATCTCGGTTTTGGACTTCTTCCCCTCTGAGATTATCGCCCGCGCTGTGTAGACGTTCCAGTAAGCTCTTTCTGTCTTCATCGGTCTTACATCCAACTATTATTTTCCTGTCCCTTGCTTTTCTTATTTTGTCCACTATTACACCCCCTTCCTTTGCTTTTACTGCTGTTCGTAACTTTTGCAATATGTGTTCGCCAGTGTCGTTCTCATCGGTAGAGGAGATGACCACCGAGTGCAGCGTGGTTGGGTTTGTGTGCCTATTTAGTGGTGTGCCTTTTGTTACGCTGGCATACGAAAGCTTTTGGTTATCAAGGGATTCTGCCATTTGATCCATTTTTTGTATGCTCTCTTTTAAAAGTTTGCCATGATTCTCCAGAGCTGTTTGTAGTGTCTGTTGCAAGTCACCGTGAGTAACGGTATCACCATTATTTGTTGTCTGCGATGCCACCTCTGTTCTCTGAGGTTGCCGTGCATACGCAATTTGCGGCTGATGATCGGCTACCGCATCTTTTACCAATTGGTAAAGCTTGTCCAGCTGGATCTTAACCTCATCTTTTATTTCAGTCTTGATGTTCTTGCTGGAGGTTAGGAGCGTCTTGGCCCTGGTCACGCAATTCCTTGCTAGACAAACTCTATCAACTGGTTCAGTCTGTTGAATTTTTGGGGAAGTGGTTGCAGGAGTTTCTGTCGACATTCTGCGCGCTTTTGTCGGCTGCGTCTCTTTTCTCGGACCCGATCTTAGCGAGATAGTTTTATCTAGGATCTTGTTCTTTGGTGCGATTTTTGCAGTTTGTGTGTCATCCGCACCTCCCGCTTCCAACTCCGCAATGCTTTTTCGCACGCGCGATTCTACAGAGGGTCCTGCCCTCTCGTGGTCGTCTGATGGTGACTTTGCAACAACAGCTTTAGGTGGGGTACGTAGTCCAAACATCTTTCAGGGGATGCGTCAATTAATAAAAATAAATATAAATAGAGATTTGGGTCAATAAACCCTTAAGTCAACGTATGTCACGAGAAATAAAACAAAATATAACTGATACCAATAAGTATCGTCAGAGTTAAATAGTTTCTAAATTTAAACAAAAATAAAAATAAAAATAAAATAAAAAATAAAATTTACAAAAATAAATTTTTTGTAGAGTCTTGTTAATCTTGTCCTAGTAATGAAATTGACCAGCAGGTATAAGTTATATCGTTCATAAAGCTAACAGTACAAGTTAGCAGCGGTAGATTTCCGAAAATAAATTAAAATAAAGCAAAAAGTATTTTGTAGAGACCCGGATGTAGAGTCCGGGCAAGTCAATAAGTTCTTCTTACAGGGAAGGTAAGATACAACAAGTCAAAAGAAACCGCGTTTCCGTGCGATGTCTGGTTGCCGAGATATTGGAAAACGAAGTTTTCCAATATGGCCGACAAGATGGCCGCCAAAAAGTTAAAAGGATGGTTTTCTCAGCTTCCAGGCGACGCAGCGCGGTGCGGAAAAATTTATAAAGATTGGTACAGTTGGCACCACGCGTTTTTGCAAAAAGAGGGGGGGGAGGGGGGCGGGGGGGGGATACTAGAAATGGGGGGTTGAGAAGGTGGGGAACCGTACGGCAAGCTCCACAGAGAAAACCCCGTAGCTCTCCGACCACCCGTTCCGATTTTATGCGGTGTTTAACAAAAACAAAATGGCGGACGAAAATGGCCGCCAGAAGTTTGCACCGCAATAACTTCGGCCCTGGGCGTCTCTTGAGGGCGTGCGAGGGCTCTGGGCTATTCCCCCGGCTTCCTCTAGTGGACGGTGGGACTGGATTCAGGTTCTAGACAACATGTATCGCAGAGCCTGGGGAGGGGGTGGGGGGGGTGCAGGACACTAAGCGAAGGTTAATGGTCCAAACCACAGCTCCGTACGACTCCAAATACCGGAGTTATGTCTATTTTGAAATTTGGGCAGTAATGGGCGGAGGTGCACCGCCCTAGAGTTAAAATCTGCCCAAAATTTTAAAACACAATTTCTTGGGCCCCAGAGATCGTAGCAACCTCGAGTTTGGGGTCCAGGAACAGGTCTTTACGAGACCTATTCAAAAATGGGGTAAACAAAATTTTAAAAATAGCCCCCGATTTATGGGGTGGAAAAAACACAAGAATTATATACAATTTTATCTTAAAAAAATATAAAACTTAAATCTAAAAATACGAAAAAATTTATATTTGCTATTTACACTATATACTATTTTTGAGATAAGAAAAAACTACTCTATGTCACTTGGAACTACCCCCTCGTTCCAACCCTTAAAATTAAAAAATTAATTACTAAAAAACTACTTATATTAAAAATCCAAAAATGGTACCTATAGATAGTGTTCGGCGAGCTTCTTTTTTCCCGAATTTAAAAAGATGAGGTCGTCGATCTTCTTACGCCGCCAGGATTTTTTGAAAAATCGCTGATTTTTCAACCCCTTATAACTTCTAAACGGGTGGGCTCAGCGATTTGCTCTAAACGGCGTATTTTTCTACTCGGTGTCCTGAAGATAACTGGCTGATCAAGTACTTCCGGAAAAGTCCGGAAGTGGAAGCACGCCGCCACGTGCGACTTGTTTTTTTGGCGATTATTCCGCCCCTATGGGCGGAAAAAATCCAAAATTTCGCCTGAACGTAGACCCCAATAAGGGCTTCACGAAACACAATTAAAATCACTGGGTTACCGATAATATGCGTCCTCCAGGATTTTTTGAAGTTTCACTTTTTGCGAATTTTCACGTTTTTCCGTTCTCCTACTTCGGAGGGTGAACGGATTTTCACACACTTTTCACTGTTTTGTAGACACGATTTTTTCACAACTTTTGACACTAAATTTATGTATCTACGATCAAGATTTACCACTTTTTTGGATTTTTGAAGAAAATTTTTAACGCGGAGCTAGGTTATAATATGTTGGACGCGTGTTGTCTCTTTGGGGGGAGACCGCCAACCGTGGGTTAGGTTAGGTTAGGTTAGGTTAGGTTAGGTTAGGTTAGGTTAGGTTAGGTTAGGTTAGGTTAGGTTAGGTTAGGTTAGGTTAGGTTAGGTTAGGTTAGGTTTTTTTTTTTTTTTTTTTTTTTTTTTTTTTTTTTTTTTTTTTTTCTGGTCCCCTGATAGATAAAAGGGTCATTTTTTAAAACGAGATCTTTTGGCATACTATTCTTTTTATGCAATGTTCTTTTCTGTGCCTCATTGGGCTTTTATGCTTATTATAATACTTACATATTTGTTTCTTATACGTTTACTATTTCAATTTTACAGTTTATATATACTTAATTTACAATATTATTTACATCTTACACATTTTTTGTTTTCCATACAATATACATAAGTATTTTTCTTATGGTTTCACATTTTTATTTTACACTTAGTATTTACATGTTTTACTACATAACTTGCTTCTTAGACAATTTAGCTTATACAACGTATTATTTCACTTTCAGTTCACTGAACTTCATCATATATTTACAATTGTACGGTAACGTTTTTATACACTATTTACTGCTTTTTTATTTATTTTATTACATTTGTGTCTTATTTTCTAAAATTTTTACAACTGGTTGGTCGGTTAACATTACATTCGCGGGTGTTACGATATATAACTGTCATTTATTTACATTTTTCTTATATTTAAACATTAGGTTATTTACTAATTACATTTTTTATCTTACTACCTTACAACTAAATAACTTATAAATCTATTTTATAGTTCTTAGTTGTTTTATGCATCGCAATTCCTATTTACTACTTTTTGTCCTACTTTTGTTAAATACTTTACAATATCTTCATTGTTTATATTCTCTCTCAGAGAATCCATGGTAATTTTTATACCTAGTTTCAGCTCTAAATCGCATCTTAGTATGGCAGTTGTTGGGCAATCTACTAGTATGTGAGGTACGTTTTCCTCGACATCCGGTTCACAAATACAATTAGAGCTGTTTTTACATTTAAAACGGTGAAGGTACTGAGAAAACCCACCATGACCTGTAAGTATTTGCGTTAATATATTTGTTGGTCGAGTTTTCTTTAGGAATTTAAAACAGTCTACTGGATCCGGAAAAAATTGTTTCGTGACTGACGCAGTTTCACCATTTTTGTATCTTTTACTCCATTCTTGTATAGATGTGTCCCTGATTTGGCGCTTGACATACGAAATTGGGCATCTGTCATAATCGGGTTTCGTCTTGATGTTTATTGCCGCTGATTTTGCGAGCTCGTCAGCCCTTTCATTCCCTGGCAGGTCAGCATGGGCTTTGATCCAGAACAAAGATACAACTTTGTTCTGTTCCAAAGCCCGACGCAGGTTAGTGCGAATGTCGACTGCCAGGGGATGCATTGAGTTGTTTCCTGTGATTGCCTCTAGCGCTGCTCGCGAATCACTATATATCCCAAAACTCAGCTCAGGGCTTTTCAAGACCTCGCACGCCGCCCTGTGTATAGCCGCGAGTTCTGCTTGGTACACCGTGCAGTAGTCGGAGAGCTTGATCCTGATGGTTCGAGTCTCGGCCACGCTATCCCAAAAGGATAACGCGGCTCCGACCTTCCCATCGATCTTGCTTCCGTCGGTGAAGATTCGCACCGTCTGCACGTTGTACTGATCGAGATCTTGTTGATCATTCAAGCATTTGTAACTAACTTCTATACCCAGGGCAGGATGCGCGATGTCTTGAAATGGGACGATTCTCTCCGTCTCTCTACCTGCCGGCACAAACTGGGACGACCCTCTCCTCGCTTCATACAGAGCAGCTGCTTCCTGTATACGGAGGTCTAGAGGCAGTATCCCAGCTAGTGCAAGCGCGGCGTGAAGCGAAACTGTCTTGTACGACTTTGCTATCTTTTGAGCAAATCCTCTCTGCACCGTATTCAGTATCTTCTTGATGCCGATCTTGTGTGTCGCCGGTGCCCATACTCCTGCCGCATAGGTGATTATTGGTTCGACGGTAGCGGTGTAAATGGTCTTAATGACCTCTGGGTGGAGACCCCAGGTGGACTTAGCGGCCCTGGACAACTGCTTATAAACGTTAAGGGCCTTGCGCACTACGTTTATAGCGTGGGTGTTAAAAGTCAGTTTATGGTCCAGGGTGAGTCCGAGGATCTTGATGTCTTTGGACATGCCAATGTCAACCCCTCCCATCCTCAGGAGTGGGGTGTCGAATTTCAGCTTATTGGTTATCACCATTGCACACGTTTTGTGCGGTGCGAACCTCAGCTTATTCTCGACCCCCCACTCCCGAACACGGGCAAGGGTCTCGTTGGCCCGTCGCTGGACCTCCAACCCAGTATTACCGTCGAACACAATAACCACGTCATCCGCGAATGCTTGGCAAAATATGCCGTCTTCTTCCATTTTTTGAAGCAAGGGGTCCAGAAGGACGTTCCAAAGTATGGGTCCCCCGATAGACCCTTGGACGCAACCTTTATTTGTGCTTTTCGTACACACTTCCCCGGCGTACCTTACGTTTACCTTTCTGCAGTCGAGATAACTGTCCAGCAATCTTCTGATATTCACGGGGCACTTTTCCTCAGCCAGTCTGACTCTGATGGCTGGCCACCATGCGCTATCGAAGGCGCCCTCTATATCCAGCGACACCAGAGTAATTAGCTTTTTGGAGCGTAACTTACTCTGTACGTGTTCAACTAGATTGTAGAGCGCGTCTTCGGTGCTCCTCTGGGGCATAAAGCCGTACTGGCGAGTACTCAACCGTGGTACCAGATGATGCTTCAGTCTTCCTACTGTCATTTTCTCCAGGATCTTCCCAAGGACTGGTAACAGACCAATCGGTCTGTACGATTTGGGACTATGGTAGTCGTCCTTGCCCGGTTTTCTCAGTGCCACTACTGTGGCTTCCTTCCAGATGTCCGGGAAGTGTCCCAACTGAAGACACTTGTTTGCCAGGGCAAGGAATAGTTCTGGATCCTGGCTGATGGCTCGACTGCAGATATCTGCCGTGAAACCGTCCGCTCCAGGGGCCTTCTTCGGGTTGAAGCCCCTAACTGCGGTCATCAACTCTGTGAGGGTGAATGGCGGATCGTGTTCTTCATTTTCGGTTTCGGCATTGATCGTATTGGCTGTTTGCCTAATTTTTCGGTGGTATTCGCCTTCTCCCTCTTCTCTATCTTCAGGGTAGAAGGTCTCTGCTAGTAAGGCAGCCGATTCTTTGGGGTTTAGGTGTACACCACCATGAAGGAGTGGCAGGTCCTCTGTCCGTGCAGTTGTTCCTTTAATAACCCGGTATATACCTTGCCATACTCCTTCATTATCTTGTTTGTTGCAAAAGTCCTTCCAGGAGGCAATCTGGGCTTTCTTGGCAGCGTTCTCATATTTTTCCTTGATTTTCAGGTACTCAGTAACAACGTGATCCCTACGTATCGGTGCTGCACAGCGGATACGGCGTCTCTTGGTAGCGACTTCCCTCTTCAGCTCTGCCAATTCCTCTGACCACCACGGAACGGTAAGGAATTCCTTTTGGCTTTTGTGTGGAATGCTGTGCTCGCAGGCTTCAGAGAGGGCTTTCGTGTATGCTAAAACTGCGTTTTCGAGCTCAGCAACTGAGCCTATCTTGCGAACTTCGACCAGGGCTAGGTTTTCGGCAAGAACTAATTGGGACAGTTTCGCATGAAACTGATCCCAATTAGCCTTTCTCGTGTTATAAAGCCGCGTGGTCCTCTCCACTCTCAGGCCCCTCTCACGCTTCAGCTTTATATTCATGAAAACGCAGTTGTGGTCCGATGAAATCGTACCTTGCTCCACTCGCCAGTCTGCTACCAAGTCGAGCATGTCCAGAGAACACATTGTTACGTCTACAAAACTGGTGTACGTTTTGTTGCCCCTGACCGTTTCAAAGGTGGGCTTGTCTCCTATGTTGAGTACCTGAAGGTCCAACTCTTCCAGGGTCCCGGACATCTCTTCTCCCCTGAGGTCAACCTTTTTGCTGCCCCACCAGGTGCTCTTTGCATTGGAGTCTCCTCCGAATAGCAGTAGTCTTGGGCCCAATTCCTTGTGTATACATCGCAACTGCTCCAAGTAGGGCTCTATGGGCTGGTCCGGCTCGAAGTAGAAAGACACGAGTGCGATTTCCCAAGTGCTGGATCGGATCCCCACCACAACAATGTTGTTTGTGGTGAGTTTCGGGTACTGGACGACGTCAATGTCTCTATCAAAGATAGCTATTGCCGCCTTCACTGTCCCACTTCCATCGTCCGCACACTGGTAGACTCTCGCGCCTCGATAGTTCTTCATCCTCCTTACCGCCCCCACATATGGCTCCTGAAGCAGTGCTACGGCGATGTTCCGCTCTCTGGCCTCGAGCATAAGCTCTAGAGTTGCCAGTTCACTCCTCTGTAGATTAATCTGGGCCACTGCTATCCCTCTGGTGGTTTGGTCTGCCCTGTGATTGCCTGAGGTGCCCTTAGCAGTAAGCTACTTTAGCTCTCGCTATGGCATCCCACTTGCTTCTGATAGAGCACTCGTCGCTGAAGGCGTTATGCTCAAAGTTTCCCACTTTGGCCCGAGTGCAGTTCGTGCATTGCGGTGGTAATCCCGCCAACCAATCCTCGCATTTGTCCTTCATGTGCGCTCCTCCACAATGGCTACATTTTACAGCTTGCTCGGTACAGAACTTTCGTCCATGTCCGTAACCGAGGCACATCGAACATTGCATCAATGGGGATTGATCCGCTACCTTTACCCTCTGAATGTCTATATGGACCGCTCCGAGGTCCAGTATCTTCCTCCATAATGCCGGTGATGTTGTTAGCACTATGTGACATGTGTGCGGGTTCCGAGTTCTTCTTCGGTATTTAATGCTTACTCTGTCGTCTTCCGGGTTTAGGTCGCGAAAGATTCCCACATTCTGGTTCCTAAGGGCCCCTACTACTTCCTCGTCACTGTTGCATTGCAACACACCCTTAAGAACCAGAAGCGGGTCTCTGTTCTTGACTTCTTCACCCTTCAGATTCTCTCCTGCACTATTCAGACTCTCCAGAAGGCTTTTCCGGTCCTTTTCAGTTTTACAACCTACTATTATTTTTCTGTCCTTGGCCTTTCTTATTTTTTCCACTTTTACACCTCCCTCTTTAGCTTTAACAGCTGTTCGCAGTTTCTGCAGGATCTGTTCTCCGGTGTCCTTCTCGTCATTTGAAGAAATGACTACCGAGTGCAGAGTGGTAGGGTGCATTTGCTTGACTTGTGGAGTTCCCCTAGTGACACTGGCATATGTTGACTTTTGGTAGTCTAGGGCTTCTGCCATAACTTCCATCCTGTGCATATTCTCCCTTAGGAGCTTCCCATGGTTATCCAGTGCCACTTGGAGAGTATGCTGTAAATCGCCATCAGTCGAATCCGTTTGAGCTGATTTATTCACGGTGCTGGTAGCCTGAGGTCTCCGTTCCAATCCTATTTGCGGCTGTTGTTTTCCACCAGCTACCGCTTCCTTAACCAACTGGTAGAGTCTGTCAAGCTGGAGCTTGACCTCTTCCTTAATCTCGGTCTTCAAATTTTTTGCGGATGTCAACTGCGTTTTAGCCCTGATCACGCATTGCCGAGCTTCACAGACTCTATCAGTCGGTACTATCGTTTTCTTGTCTTTTGGGGGTGTGGCGGTGATCTCTGGAGTATTACTAGACGTTTTGTGGATTTCTACTTCCGTCTGTAAGTCTTCCTTTGGACCAACTCTTATAGTAGTTGTCCTGTCTAATGCCTTGTTTTTGGCCGTGGTTGTAGCAGTTTTGGTGGTCTCTGCTCTTCCAGCCTCCCACCCCTCTATACTTTTCCTCACGTTTTGTTTAGAAGAGGGTCCTGCCCTCTCCGTGTCTGTTGATGGCGATTTATCAGCAGTGCCGGGTTTCTTGACCGGGGTGCGAAATCCCGAAATCATTTTGAAAATATTCAGGAGACGCGTCAAAATATAAAATGTAAATAATAATCTGTTTAAAATAAGGAGGGTCAATAAACCCTTCCTGTCCAAATGTATACCGCTAGTAATAAATAAAAGTTAAAGAGTACCAATAGGGTACCGTCAGACACAGTAGAAATATAAAATGTAAATAAAATTTTGAGTGGGGACAAAAATATAATTTTTGTAGAATTTTCTCACAATTTAATAAATTGTAGAGTCGTCCCTATTTCGAAAATCGACCAACAAATATAATGCTGGGGGTTAATTTTAAGAGGTGTAAATAGTCAAAATTTTTAAAAATGTAAAAACAGCAAAAATAAAAAGTTTTTGGTTCTCGTAGAGACTCGGATGTAGAGTCCGGTCCCGTCACTACCCTAAAATGATAGAAAGAGCTATATACTTATGTACTAAACAAACCGCGTCCTTCTACGATATCTGGTTGCTGAGTTATCGCAAGTCAAAATTTTTCAAGATGGCCGACAAAATGGCGACCAAAAGTTTAAAATAGGGTTTACTCAGCCTCCAGACGTGCTATCGTAGCGCGGAAAAATTTTTAATTAATGGCCCGGTTGGCGCCACACGTAAATTC
>OX101738.1:0-12500 GCA_944452665.1 Stenoptilia bipunctidactyla | reverse complement strand
ACACCTTGTTCACTGCTGATGCCCATACGCCAGCCGCGTAAGTGATGACTGGTTCCACCGTAGCACAATAAATGATCCTAATCACTTCAGGATGGAGGCCCCATGTTGACTTAGCGGCCCTGGACAGTTGTTTATAGATGGCTAAAGCTTTTCGTGCCACATTAACCACGTGTTGTTTATAGGTCATTTTACTGTCCAGGGTAAGTCCGAGTATCTTGATTGCTTTGGACATACCAATGTCCACCCCTCCCATCCTCAGGAGTGGGGTGTCGAAATTAAGCTTTTTGGTCATCACCATTGCACATGTTTTATGCGGTGCAAACCTCAGCTTATTCTCGACCCCCCACTCCTGAACACGGGCTAGGGTTTCATTGGCGCATCGCTGGACCTCCAATCCCGTGTCACCACTGAATACCAGCACCACGTCATCTGCGAAGGCTTGACAAAAAATTCCGTCTTCCTCCATCGTCTTCAAAAGTGGGTCGAGCAAGATGTTCCACAAGATAGGTCCTCCTATTGATCCTTGTACGCAACCTTTGTTGGTACTCTTTGTACATTCTTCCCCGGCATACCTTACTTTTACTTTTCTGCAGTCGAGATAGCTGTCTAGCAATCTCCTGATGTTCACGGGGCACTTTTCCTCAGCCAGTCTGACTTTTATTGCCGGCCACCATGCACTATCGAAGGCGCCCTCTATATCCAGTGACACAACAGTAATTAGCTTTTTAAGCCGCAACTTACTCTGAACGTGTTCTACTAGATTATAGAGTGCGTCTTCGGTGCTCCTCTGGGGCATAAAGCCGTACTGGCGAGTACTCATCCGTGGCACCAGATGATGCTTCAGCCTTCCAACGGTCATTTTCTCCAGGATCTTCCCAAGCACCGGTAAAAGACCGATCGGTCGGTAAGACTTGGGTTCGAAATAGTTGTCCTTGCCCGGTTTTCTCAGTGCCACCACTGTGGCCTCCTTCCAGATGTCCGGGAAGTGTCCCAACTGAAGACACTTATTTGCCAGGGCAAGGAACAATTCTGGATCCTGGCTGATAGCTCGACTGCAGATATCCGCCGTGAAACCGTCCGCTCCTGGGGCCTTCTTCGGGTTAAATCCCCTAATTGCGGTCTTTAACTCCGTGAGGGTGAATGGCGGATCGTGGTGTTCATTCTCGGTTTCGGCGTTAATCGTGTTTGCTAATTTTCTGATTTTCTGGTGGTATTCGCCTTCTCCCTCTTCTCTATCTTCAGGGTAGAAGGTCTCTGCTAATAAGGCAGCCGATTCTTTGGGGTTTAGATGTACTCCACCATGAAGGAGTGGCAGGTCCTCTGTCCGTGCAGTTGTTCTTTTCATGACCCGGTATATTCCTTGCCATACTCCTTCCCTATCTTGTTTTTCACAGAACTCTTTCCATGATGCAATTTGGGCTTTTTTCGCAGCTTTTTCATATTTCGTTTTTGCTTCCAGGTACTCCGCAACGACATGCTCCCTTCGTATTGGCGCGGCGCAGCGAATACGACGCTTTCTAGTGGCGGCATCTTTCTTAAGCGCTGACAGCTCCTCTGACCACCACGGTACGGTAAGCTGATCTTTTTGCTTTTTTGGTGGGATGCTGTGTTTACAGGCTTCGGAAAGGGCTTCGGTGTATGCAATAACTGCACTCTCTAGATCGGCTTTCGTTCTAATGCTATTGATTTCGACCAGGGCTAGGTTTTTGTCACACGTTAATTGTCGCAATTTCTCATGAAATTGTTCCCAATTAGCTTTCCTAGTGTTGTACTTCCTGGTCGTCCTCTCAACATTTATGCCTTTTCCCCTTTGCAACTTGATTTTCCAGAGAATGCAGTTATGGTCGGATGAAATAAGACCTCGCTCCACACGCCAGTCGTCGACTAGGTCAAGCATTTCCGGTGAGCACGCCGTCACGTCCACAAAACTGCTGTAGGTTTTGTTGCCCCTTATGGTTTCAAAAGTGGGCGTATCTCCTATATTGAGTACCTGAAGGTCTAACTCGTCCAGGGCCCCGGACATTTCTTCTCCCCTGCGGTCGACCTTGTTGCTGCCCCACCAGGTGCTCTTCGCGTTGGAGTCCCCTCCGAATAGCAGTAATCTTGGGCCTACCTCGTTGTGTATACATCGCAACTGCTCCAAGTATGGCTCTATTGGCTGATCCGGCTCGAAGTAGAAAGACACGAGGGCGATTTCCCAGGTGCTGGATCGGATCCCTACCACAACGATGTTGTTTGTGGTAAGTTTCGGGTACTGGAAGACTTCAATATTGGCATCAAATACCGCTATTGCCGCCTTTATTGTCCCACTTCCATCATCCGCACCCTGGTAGACTCTCGCACCCCGATAACTCTTCATCCTTCTTACCGCCCCCACATATGGCTCTTGGAGCAGTGCTACGGCGATGTTCCGCTCTCTAGCCTCAAGAATAAGTTCTTGGGTGGCCAGTTCACTCCTCTGTAAGTTGATCTGGGCCACTGCTATTCCTCTGGTGGTGTTTTCTACCCTATTATTGCTCATGGCGCCCTTAGCAATACGCGATTTTCGCTCGCGCTATTGCATCCCACTTGTTCCGGACTGGGCATTCATCGCTGAATGCGTTATGCTCGACATTACCGTATTTGGCCCTGCAGCAATTAACGCAACTTGGTGGTATACCCGCTTGCCAATCTTCACACTCATTCTTTAGGTGTTTTCCACCACAATGACTGCATTTTACAGTGCTTTCCGTGCAGAATTTCTTGCCGTGCCCGTATCCAAGACAGACGGAGCACTGCATAAGAGGCGACTGGTCAGCGACTCTGATCCTCTGAATGTCTATGTGTATAGACTCTTGGTCTAACATTCTTTCCCAGATAGTTGGTGATGTCGTTATTACCACGTGGCTGATGTGTGGATTTCTAGTTCGCCTCCTGTACTTTACTGATATACGGTTGTCTTTGGGGTCCAGATCACGGAAGATTCCCGCGTTTTGGTTCCTCAGGGCCCTTTCTATGTCTTCGTCGCTGTTGCACTGCAACACGCCCTTTAGAACCAAAAGCGGGTCCTTATTCTTCACTTCTTCTGCTTGCAATGTGTCTTTCGAGCCCTTTAATCTTTCTAGCAGACTTTGTCTGTCCTTCTCCGTTCTACATCCTACAATGATCTTCCTTTCTTTGGCCTTCCTTATCTTGTCGACCACCACTCCACCTTCCTTTGCTCTCACTGCCGTCTTGATTTTTTCAAGCACCATTTCTCCTGAATCTTTCTCATTGGTTGAGCTTACGACAACTGAGTGCAAGGTGGTTGGGGGTGGCGGTCTCCTGTCTGACGATCTTTTCGTCACACTGGCATAAGTCTGCTGTTGGGAGTCAAGGGCTTCAGCCATCCTCTCCATTCTCTGGATGTTCTCCTTGAGAAGGATAGTATGACTGTCTAGCGCTGTTTTTAACGCTTCGTCATTGGATATGTTTGTATTTAAAGCCTCTGTTATAGGTCCCTGATCTGTCATCTTTATTCGGTCGTTTTCCGCATCCTTAACCAGTTTATAGAATTTCTCTATAATTGATAGGACTTCTTCCTTGACGTCGGTTCTTATGTTTTTGGCGAGGGCCATCTGTGCCTTTGCCTTTATCAAGTATCTTTTAGCTTCCGCGGTCCTATCGGTTGGTGCGTTTTGTTTGGCTTTGAGTTTTGGGGAGGTGGTGTCTTTTGATTCTGTTGAGGTTCCAGGCGATATTCCCGGTGTTGGTGATCTTGCCTGTATAGAAGGTATTTTCTTTGGTGCTACCTTTGGTCCTTTTTCCAGAGTAATTGTTTTATTACTATTTGATGCTGCTTCTTTGTTAAGCTTTTCAAGGCTACCTGACTCCCACTCCCCAACACTCCGTCTTACTTTAGACTCCGTCGAGGTCGAGGGTCCTGCCCTCTCCATGTCTTTTTGCGGTGATGTGCCTACTTTTTTAATTGGAGTCCGGTGTCCAAACATGATAGCGTTCAGGGGATGCGTCAATTAAAATAAAATAAAATAAGGTAAAATGTAAAAGAAAAACAGCAAAATGTATAAAATAAAATAAAAGTAAGAAGGTGGGTCAATAAACCCGACCTGTCAAATAAAAGTGTATAGAATAAGATGTACGAATGTAGAGTAAAACAAAAACAAAAACAAAATTTTTCGGTGCAGATCGCCGAAAATTGTCAGTTGTGGTCAAAAGTAATACCCAAAGTGTATTTTAATGTCACGCTTTGTAAAAGAGAGGGAAAATAAAACAAACAAACAATTTTCTTAAACGATATTTGAAGTTTAACTACAATTTTGTGCAAATTTGTATGTAGAGTCACTTTTATTCTTATCTAAAATCAGCTGGCCTACAAAAAGTTAAAACTTAGGGTATCTACAAGATATCCAATGTCAAAATTGTTTAAAAACTAATTTATGTCGATTTTGCACAGTTTTTTGTGATGTAGAGACCCAGATGTAGAGTCCGGTGCTCGTGCTTATTATAAATCCGTAGCTCAGCTCAAGATAGAGTGAATAAAGAAAACCGCGTCCCTCTACGCCTTCTGGTTCTCGAGATATATTTGTTTGAAAATTTTCAAGATGGCGGTTCAAAATGGCCGCTAATGTTTTTATCCGAGTTTTCTCGGCTTCCTATTATCGTAAACGAGCGGGAAAACTTTATGGGGTTATGCCCCGGTTTGCTCTTGCCTCTCTTGTGGTTTTTAGGGGGGGGGGAATTGAGGGGGGGGGATATCGAAAAAGAGGGGGTTGGGGGTTAGAGAAGGATGGGGGCTGTGCCACTAAGAAAACCGCACGGTCCTGCGACCACCAGTTCCAAAGTTATCCGCTGATTAGTAAAAACAAAATGGCGGTCAAAAATGGCCGCCAAAAGTTTGCAACGTGATAACTCCGGCCCTAGGCGTCTCACAGGGGCGTGCGAGGGCTCGATGTTCTTCCCCCGGCTTAGTCTAAGTGGCACTGACTCTGGAATTGGGTTACAGATATCATATGTCCTAGAGCCTGGAGGGGGGTTGGGGGGGGTGCAGGATACTAAGGGAAAGGTGCCTATGAAAACCGCAATTCAAACCGATCACAATTGGCCGAGTAATATCAATTTTAGTTTTTGGGCAGTGTAGGGCAGAAGTGCACCGCCCTAGAGAAAAAATCTGCCCAAATCTTTGCTGCTCGATAACTCGGGCCCCTGGTAGAGTATCTGGGTCGAGCTTGGAGTCCCTGAGTAGGTCTTTTAAAGACCTTTCCAAATCTTAAGGAAAAAGATTTTTATGTGCATCCCTCAATTTATGGGGGTTGAAAATCACAAAATATTTACAAAAAATAGGCTTAAAAAATAGAAAAAATAAAATAAAAAATCTACAAAAAATTCCTTGTGCTATTTGACACAGTTCTAATTTTTTACAACTAAAAACTACGATCTACCCCTAATATTTGTGCCCCTGGCAACAACCCTTAATACTACTAAAATCAATATCTTAAAAACTAATAATAATAAAAATATAAAACTAGTACCTAATTAAAGTGTTCGGAGCGCTTGATTTTTAAAGCTGTTAAAATTTTGGGGTTGCAGATCGATCTCGGGAGTTACGATTTTTTGAAAACTGCTGGTTTTTTCGATCTTGAATAACTCGTCGCAGATTTGTCCCCTTGTCTTGCCCGATGTGTCGTTGTCTTCGTCTCGACGCTCTGCACACGATGAGATGGTCCAAACTCTTCCAGGTATCCCAGGAAAAATTTTTGGGCCACGCCCAAAGTTGTTTTTTTGGCCTTATTTCCGCCCTCCTGGGCGGAAAAAATCCAAAACTTGTGCAGGAACGTAGAGCTCGGCGAGGGCTTTCCGAATCACAAATAAAAAGTATATGTCATAGATCGTATGCGCGCACTACGATTTTTTGAAGTTAAAGATTTTCACAAATTTTCACTTTTTTGTTAACCCTACTTCGGGGTTAACTTCGTTCGTTCCACACTTTACACTAAAAGATGCGTCAGATTTTTCCGCGTCTTTTGATATATAGCACTTGTCAATAAAATTGGTTTTTACCACTGTTTTTGATTTTTAAATGTTTTTAATGAAAAAATTTTTGCGCGAGGGCCTTGCCAGCGACTGTTTTCTGCGGGGGTAACCGCGTGACTGGTTAGGTTAGGTTAGGTTAGGTTAGGTTAGGTTAGGTTAGGTTAGGTTAGGTTAGGTTAGGTTAGGTTAGGTTAGGTTAGGTTAGGTTAGGTTAGGTTAGGTTAGGTTAGGTTAGGTTAGGTTAGGTTAGGTTAGGTTAGGTTAGGTTAGGTTAGGTTAGGTTAGGTTAGGTTAGGTTAGGTTAGGTTAGGTTAGGTTAGGTTAGGTTAGGTTAGGTTAGGTTAGGTTAGGTTAGGTTAGGTTAGGTTAGGTTAGGTTAGGTTAGGTTAGGTTAGGTTAGGTTAGGTTAGGTTAGGTTAGGTTAGGTTAGGTTAGGTTAGGTTAGGTTAGGTTAGGTTAGGTTAGGTTAGGTTAGGTTAGGTTAGGTTAGGTTAGGTTAGGTTAGGTTAGGTTAGGTTAGGTTAGGTTAGGTTAGGTTAGGTTAGGTTAGGTTAGGTTAGGTTAGGTTAGGTTAGGTTAGGTTAGGTTAGGTTAGGTTAGGTTAGGTTAGGTTAGGTTAGGTTAGGTTAGGTTAGGTTAGGTTAGGTTAGGTTAGGTTAGGTTAGGTTAGGTTAGGTTAGGTTAGGTTAGGTTAGGTTAGGTTAGGTTAGGTTAGGTTAGGTTAGGTTAGGTTAGGTTAGGTTAGGTTAGGTTAGGTTAGGTTAGGTTAGGTTAGGTTAGGTTAGGTTAGGTTAGGTTAGGTTAGGTTAGGTTAGGTTAGGTTAGGTTAGGTTAGGTTAGGTTAGGTTAGGTTAGGTTAGGTTAGGTTAGGTTAGGTTAGGTTAGGTTAGGTTAGGTTAGGTTAGGTTAGGTTAGGTTAGGTTAGGTTAGGTTAGGTTAGGTTAGGTTAGGTTAGGTTAGGTTAGGTTAGGTTAGGTTAGGTTAGGTTAGGTTAGGTTAGGTTAGGTTAGGTTAGGTTAGGTTAGGTTAGGTTAGGTTAGGTTAGGTTAGGTTAGGTTAGGTTAGGTTAGGTTAGGTTAGGTTAGGTTAGGTTAGGTTAGGTTAGGTTAGGTTAGGTTAGGTTAGGTTAGGTTAGGTTAGGTTAGGTTAGGTTAGGTTAGGTTAGGTTAGGTTAGGTTAGGTTAGGTTAGGTTAGGTTAGGTTAGGTTAGGTTAGGTTAGGTTAGGTTAGGTTAGGTTAGGTTAGGTTAGGTTAGGTTAGGTTAGGTTAGGTTAGGTTAGGTTAGGTTAGGTTAGGTTAGGTTAGGTTAGGTTAGGTTAGGTTAGGTTAGGTTAGGTTAGGTTAGGTTAGGTTAGGTTAGGTTAGGTTAGGTTAGGTTAGGTTAGGTTAGGTTAGGTTAGGTTAGGTTAGGTTAGGTTAGGTTAGGTTAGGTTAGGTTAGGTTAGGTTAGGTTAGGTTAGGTTAGGTTAGGTTAGGTTAGGTTAGGTTAGGTTAGGTTAGGTTAGGTTAGGTTAGGTTAGGTTAGGTTAGGTTAGGTTAGGTTAGGTTAGGTTAGGTTAGGTTAGGTTAGGTTAGGTTAGGTTAGGTTAGGTTAGGTTAGGTTAGGTTAGGTTAGGTTAGGTTAGGTTAGGTTAGGTTAGGTTAGGTTAGGTTAGGTTAGGTTAGGTTAGGTTAGGTTAGGTTAGGTTAGGTTAGGTTAGGTTAGGTTAGGTTAGGTTAGGTTAGGTTAGGTTAGGTTAGGTTAGGTTAGGTTAGGTTAGGTTAGGTTAGGTTAGGTTAGGTTAGGTTAGGTTAGGTTAGGTTAGGTTAGGTTAGGTTAGGTTAGGTTAGGTTAGGTTAGGTTAGGTTAGGTTAGGTTAGGTTAGGTTAGGTTAGGTTAGGTTAGGTTAGGTTAGGTTAGGTTAGGTTAGGTTAGGTTAGGTTAGGTTAGGTTAGGTTAGGTTAGGTTAGGTTAGGTTAGGTTAGGTTAGGTTAGGTTAGGTTAGGTTAGGTTAGGTTAGGTTAGGTTAGGTTAGGTTAGGTTAGGTTAGGTTAGGTTAGGTTAGGTTAGGTTAGGTTAGGTTAGGTTAGGTTAGGTTAGGTTAGGTTAGGTTAGGTTAGGTTAGGTTAGGTTAGGTTAGGTTAGGTTAGGTTAGGTTAGGTTAGGTTAGGTTAGGTTAGGTTAGGTTAGGTTAGGTTAGGTTAGGTTAGGTTAGGTTAGGTTAGGTTAGGTTAGGTTAGGTTAGGTTAGGTTAGGTTAGGTTAGGTTAGGTTAGGTTAGGTTAGGTTAGGTTAGGTTAGGTTAGGTTAGGTTAGGTTAGGTTAGGTTAGGTTAGGTTAGGTTAGGTTAGGTTAGGTTAGGTTAGGTTAGGTTAGGTTAGGTTAGGTTAGGTTAGGTTAGGTTAGGTTAGGTTAGGTTAGGTTAGGTTAGGTTAGGTTAGGTTAGGTTAGGTTAGGTTAGGTTAGGTTAGGTTAGGTTAGGTTAGGTTAGGTTAGGTTAGGTTAGGTTAGGTTAGGTTAGGTTAGGTTAGGTTAGGTTAGGTTAGGTTAGGTTAGGTTAGGTTAGGTTAGGTTAGGTTAGGTTAGGTTAGGTTAGGTTAGGTTAGGTTAGGTTAGGTTAGGTTAGGTTAGGTTAGGTTAGGTTAGGTTAGGTTAGGTTAGGTTAGGTTAGGTTAGGTTAGGTTAGGTTAGGTTAGGTTAGGTTAGGTTAGGTTAGGTTAGGTTAGGTTAGGTTAGGTTAGGTTAGGTTAGGTTAGGTTAGGTTAGGTTAGGTTAGGTTAGGTTAGGTTAGGTTAGGTTAGGTTAGGTTAGGTTAGGTTAGGTTAGGTTAGGTTAGGTTAGGTTAGGTTAGGTTAGGTTAGGTTAGGTTAGGTTAGGTTAGGTTAGGTTAGGTTAGGTTAGGTTAGGTTAGGTTAGGTTAGGTTAGGTTAGGTTAGGTTAGGTTAGGTTAGGTTAGGTTAGGTTAGGTTAGGTTAGGTTAGGTTAGGTTAGGTTAGGTTAGGTTAGGTTAGGTTAGGTTAGGTTAGGTTAGGTTAGGTTAGGTTAGGTTAGGTTAGGTTAGGTTAGGTTAGGTTAGGTTAGGTTAGGTTAGGTTAGGTTAGGTTAGGTTAGGTTAGGTTAGGTTAGGTTAGGTTAGGTTAGGTTAGGTTAGGTTAGGTTAGGTTAGGTTAGGTTAGGTTAGGTTAGGTTAGGTTAGGTTAGGTTAGGTTAGGTTAGGTTAGGTTAGGTTAGGTTAGGTTAGGTTAGGTTAGGTTAGGTTAGGTTAGGTTAGGTTAGGTTAGGTTAGGTTAGGTTAGGTTAGGTTAGGTTAGGTTAGGTTAGGTTAGGTTAGGTTAGGTTAGGTTAGGTTAGGTTAGGTTAGGTTAGGTTAGGTTAGGTTAGGTTAGGTTAGGTTAGGTTAGGTTAGGTTAGGTTAGGTTAGGTTAGGTTAGGTTAGGTTAGGTTAGGTTAGGTTAGGTTAGGTTAGGTTAGGTTAGGTTAGGTTAGGTTAGGTTAGGTTAGGTTAGGTTAGGTTAGGTTAGGTTAGGTTAGGTTAGGTTAGGTTAGGTTAGGTTAGGTTAGGTTAGGTTAGGTTAGGTTAGGTTAGGTTAGGTTAGGTTAGGTTAGGTTAGGTTAGGTTAGGTTAGGTTAGGTTAGGTTAGGTTAGGTTAGGTTAGGTTAGGTTAGGTTAGGTTAGGTTAGGTTAGGTTAGGTTAGGTTAGGTTAGGTTAGGTTAGGTTAGGTTAGGTTAGGTTAGGTTAGGTTAGGTTAGGTTAGGTTAGGTTAGGTTAGGTTAGGTTAGGTTAGGTTAGGTTAGGTTAGGTTAGGTTAGGTTAGGTTAGGTTAGGTTAGGTTAGGTTAGGTTAGGTTAGGTTAGGTTAGGTTAGGTTAGGTTAGGTTAGGTTAGGTTAGGTTAGGTTAGGTTAGGTTAGGTTAGGTTAGGTTAGGTTAGGTTAGGTTAGGTTAGGTTAGGTTAGGTTAGGTTAGGTTAGGTTAGGTTAGGTTAGGTTAGGTTAGGTTAGGTTAGGTTAGGTTAGGTTAGGTTAGGTTAGGTTAGGTTAGGTTAGGTTAGGTTAGGTTAGGTTAGGTTAGGTTAGGTTAGGTTAGGTTAGGTTAGGTTAGGTTAGGTTAGGTTAGGTTAGGTTAGGTTAGGTTAGGTTAGGTTAGGTTAGGTTAGGTTAGGTTAGGTTAGGTTAGGTTAGGTTAGGTTAGGTTAGGTTAGGTTAGGTTAGGTTAGGTTAGGTTAGGTTAGGTTAGGTTAGGTTAGGTTAGGTTAGGTTAGGTTAGGTTAGGTTAGGTTAGGTTAGGTTAGGTTAGGTTAGGTTAGGTTAGGTTAGGTTAGGTTAGGTTAGGTTAGGTTAGGTTAGGTTAGGTTAGGTTAGGTTAGGTTAGGTTAGGTTAGGTTAGGTTAGGTTAGGTTAGGTTAGGTTAGGTTAGGTTAGGTTAGGTTAGGTTAGGTTAGGTTAGGTTAGGTTAGGTTAGGTTAGGTTAGGTTAGGTTAGGTTAGGTTAGGTTAGGTTAGGTTAGGTTAGGTTAGGTTAGGTTAGGTTAGGTTAGGTTAGGTTAGGTTAGGTTAGGTTAGGTTAGGTTAGGTTAGGTTAGGTTAGGTTAGGTTAGGTTAGGTTAGGTTAGGTTAGGTTAGGTTAGGTTAGGTTAGGTTAGGTTAGGTTAGGTTAGGTTAGGTTAGGTTAGGTTAGGTTAGGTTAGGTTAGGTTAGGTTAGGTTAGGTTAGGTTAGGTTAGGTTAGGTTAGGTTAGGTTAGGTTAGGTTAGGTTAGGTTAGGTTAGGTTAGGTTAGGTTAGGTTAGGTTAGGTTAGGTTAGGTTAGGTTAGGTTAGGTTAGGTTAGGTTAGGTTAGGTTAGGTTAGGTTAGGTTAGGTTAGGTTAGGTTAGGTTAGGTTAGGTTAGGTTAGGTTAGGTTAGGTTAGGTTAGGTTAGGTTAGGTTAGGTTAGGTTAGGTTAGGTTAGGTTAGGTTAGGTTAGGTTAGGTTAGGTTAGGTTAGGTTAGGTTAGGTTAGGTTAGGTTAGGTTAGGTTAGGTTAGGTTAGGTTAGGTTAGGTTAGGTTAGGTTAGGTTAGGTTAGGTTAGGTTAGGTTAGGTTAGGTTAGGTTAGGTTAGGTTAGGTTAGGTTAGGTTAGGTTAGGTTAGGTTAGGTTAGGTTAGGTTAGGTTAGGTTAGGTTAGGTTAGGTTAGGTTAGGTTAGGTTAGGTTAGGTTAGGTTAGGTTAGGTTAGGTTAGGTTAGGTTAGGTTAGGTTAGGTTAGGTTAGGTTAGGTTAGGTTAGGTTAGGTTAGGTTAGGTTAGGTTAGGTTAGGTTAGGTTAGGTTAGGTTAGGTTAGGTTAGGTTAGGTTAGGTTAGGTTAGGTTAGGTTAGGTTAGGTTAGGTTAGGTTAGGTTAGGTTAGGTTAGGTTAGGTTAGGTTAGGTTAGGTTAGGTTAGGTTAGGTTAGGTTAGGTTAGGTTAGGTTAGGTTAGGTTAGGTTAGGTTAGGTTAGGTTAGGTTAGGTTAGGTTAGGTTAGGTTAGGTTAGGTTAGGTTAGGTTAGGTTAGGTTAGGTTAGGTTAGGTTAGGTTAGGTTAGGTTAGGTTAGGTTAGGTTAGGTTAGGTTAGGTTAGGTTAGGTTAGGTTAGGTTAGGTTAGGTTAGGTTAGGTTAGGTTAGGTTAGGTTAGGTTAGGTTAGGTTAGGTTAGGTTAGGTTAGGTTAGGTTAGGTTAGGTTAGGTTAGGTTAGGTTAGGTTAGGTTAGGTTAGGTTAGGTTAGGTTAGGTTAGGTTAGGTTAGGTTAGGTTAGGTTAGGTTAGGTTAGGTTAGGTTAGGTTAGGTTAGGTTAGGTTAGGTTAGGTTAGGTTAGGTTAGGTTAGGTTAGGTTAGGTTAGGTTAGGTTAGGTTAGGTTAGGTTAGGTTAGGTTAGGTTAGGTTAGGTTAGGTTAGGTTAGGTTAGGTTAGGTTAGGTTAGGTTAGGTTAGGTTAGGTTAGGTTAGGTTAGGTTAGGTTAGGTTAGGTTAGGTTAGGTTAGGTTAGGTTAGGTTAGGTTAGGTTAGGTTAGGTTAGGTTAGGTTAGGTTAGGTTAGGTTAGGTTAGGTTAGGTTAGGTTAGGTTAGGTTAGGTTAGGTTAGGTTAGGTTAGGTTAGGTTAGGTTAGGTTAGGTTAGGTTAGGTTAGGTTAGGTTAGGTTAGGTTAGGTTAGGTTAGGTTAGGTTAGGTTAGGTTAGGTTAGGTTAGGTTAGGTTAGGTTAGGTTAGGTTAGGTTAGGTTAGGTTAGGTTAGGTTAGGTTAGGTTAGGTTAGGTTAGGTTAGGTTAGGTTAGGTTAGGTTAGGTTAGGTTAGGTTAGGTTAGGTTAGGTTAGGTTAGGTTAGGTTAGGTTAGGTTAGGTTAGGTTAGGTTAGGTTAGGTTAGGTTAGGTTAGGTTAGGTTAGGTTAGGTTAGGTTAGGTTAGGTTAGGTTAGGTTAGGTTAGGTTAGGTTAGGTTAGGTTAGGTTAGGTTAGGTTAGGTTAGGTTAGGTTAGGTTAGGTTAGGTTAGGTTAGGTTAGGTTAGG